>CM039722.1:6025828-6262780 GCA_022539455.1 Dendrobium nobile | reverse complement strand
ACCTCCGCAATAAATCTGAAACTGTAGAGCTATTCTGGCATGATCCGAGCGATCCCACCGGTGAACTCTAATGAAATTTCATGAGGATCAAGAGGGTGAAAACCTTCAATCCAACCATAGAAATTCATTGGGGTGAAGGTTTTCTTCACACTTGACTGGACAAACTATCTTGGGAGCTCGAGATCAAGAAATTATCACAGAGAAGGTCTTAATGGATGAGCTTCTCTATCAAGAAGCTTCAGGGGATGAAGGCGACTAGATCTCCTTCAGACTTCGGGAATGGAGGATGGCCAGAGGTACAAATTTGAGCAGAGTGCAAGATTCTTTTGTCGGAGTTCACTTGAATGAATCGATAGGAGCGTATGGGAGAATAGAAATGAAAGAGGAAAGATGAGGGAGCTCTAGGGAATGTTTTCAAAATCCTGGAATCAAATTCTTCCCACTAGAATGAGCTACCCTATTCAGCACACTCTCACGAGCTTGGATGGCTAGGATCGACTGGGCTAGGCCTTGAATGGGTGCCAGGTGAAAGGGGACATCCTCCCAGAGGGCTTGTGAGCCTGAAGGTGGTGAGCTTAGCCTTTGGAAGGCTTTAGGTCAGGATCTAAGTTAGGGGGGGGGGGAGGGACCACCGGAGCTTGAACTCCATTGATTTTGGCCGCCGCCAGCCGAGGTCTTGGTCGTGTTGACCTGGAAAGAGTGATGGGGTCACACCAAACTCAAGGGTGAGCTCAATTAGGTGTGGGGGAGGTTAATCTAATTGGGTGGCTCGGATTGACCCAAACTTGCTCAGTTTGGGTCAAATTAGGCTTAACCCAGGTCAAGCTAGTCCCTGGGCTTAATATGGGAAGTGAGTTTGGGTCTGGTCCACCTATTGCAAGTAGTAATTGGGTTCAAATTGGCTTAAATTTAAAGTGGCTCAGGTTGGTCCAAATCTGCTCGATTTAGGTCAAATTTAACTCAACCCAGGTCAGGCCAGACCTTGGGCTTGATGTGGGAAATGGGTATGGGTCTGGTCCACCCAATACAAGTGGAAATTAGGTTCAATTAGGTTTGAGATGGAAAATGGCTCGGGTCTATGTGGTTTTGACCACTTTGAGCTAGCCCAAAAGTTGGCCAAAGTAAACAGAAGGCTTGGGCCAGCTGGGGAAGATGTGTTGGACCTAGGGCCATCTAGTGGAAGTATTGGCTAGGTTAAATTGAGCATAGGGTAGAAGTTAGCTCAATTTCAAGTGGTTTTAGCCACTTTGGGTTAGCCTAACTCTTGACCCAAGGTGATTCAATGGCTGGGCTTGCTAAAGAAGATGTATTGGATCAAGGGAGACCCAATGACTCCTTAGTTTGGATTCAATTTGACTAGGATTAAAAAATGGATCAAATGGGACCTCACCTTGGGCACTTAAGTCAAGCCTAATGGATAACCCAGGTGAACCCAAGACTTGGGTTTCCAAGAGGGGTCTCTTGGAAGTCTAAGGGGGCACCCCAAGGGTCTATATGGAATTCAAATGGTTTTGATTAGGGATTTGGATGAAAGGGAATGTATGGGTCATTTGGTCAAACTTGGTTGACTTAGTAAACCAAGTTGACCTAAAGGCAATAATAAGGATCAACAGGTTTGGAATGATGTTTTGAAAGTGTTGGAAGATATTACAGGGCAAGGTGAGGTCATTTTGGTCAAAATGACCATTTTGACCCTTAAGGGGGCCTTTAGGTCAAATTGGGTTGACCTGGTCAACAAAATTGACCCAAGGTTTGGAATTGGGTCCTATAGGTCCCAAATATTGTTTGAAAATGGTTGGAGAAGATTCCAAAGATTGATGGGTTAAGTTAAGTTCAGTTTAGGCCAAAAGTCTAAAAGTCCCTTTTAAGGGCATTTTGGTCATTTTGGCCTTAGGTCAATTATGGGTCAAATTGAATAAAAAAAATGTAGATTAATGCTTAACAAGTTAATATCAAGGTCTTGGAAGTAATCAAAGGGTTTGGAGGGAGCTCCAAAGTCAAATTTCACTATATGATAGGTCTAGTGGCATGGGTTATAAATATTTAAAGGTTTTACAACCTTTGGAACTAAATTTTGTTTATGGGGTTAGAGTCCTCCAAATGAGCTCAAATTTGAAAGGTTGGCACTATAGACATGTCACATCAACATGGAATTAATAAACCATGAATTAGATGCCAACTGACTAGGTTTCAAGGTGATGGAAAATCACGTAGAAAGCGTTCAGAACCTAAGTCCTTAACCTTGGATTTTTGGTTTGGATTGAGTTAAGATCTAGATTAATCCTAAGGTATGGGGACTAGGAAGATCCTAAGACCTAGAGTCAAAGGGAACCTAGGGTCCAGATGGTCCTAGGGTTTAGAGTTTAGAAAAGGGTCAAAAGTGGCCTCATACAAAAATGAGGTCAACAAATGGACCCCCAATATGTGTAGTGGAAGGAACTTCTGCTGCACATATTGGCATTGACCAAATGAAAGGATTGAAAAAGATTTTAGAAATCTAAGGAAGTGCTTCATCCAACCTTAGGTCTATAGGATGCTTATAAAAGACATACTCTTAGTAGATAGCTTAACTGGGATGATCTTGTGGGGAGGAAACTTGCTCCACACAGAGGACCGAAACTGGCAAACTAGGATGGTGCCACAAAGGGCGTACTCCACCACTAGTGAATGCAAATTTGGATGGTGCTACAAAGGGCGTACTCTACCACTAATCTCAAGTCAAAAGCTAGGATGGTGCCACGAAGGCATACTCAACCACTAGCAAATGTGAATTAGGATGGTACCATGAAGGGCGTACTCTACCACTAATCCCCAGTCAACGCCAGGATGGTGCCACAAAGGGCATACTCCATCAATAAAAAATGTGAATTAGGATGTTTCCATGAAGGGCGTACTCCACTACTAATCCCCAGGTCAAAGCTAGGATGGTGCCACAAAGGGCGTACTTCACCATTAATCCCCAGGTCAAAGTTAGGATGGTACCACGAAGGGCATACTCCACCACCAGCTAATGTGAATTAGGATGGTGCCACAAAGGGCGTACTCCACCTCTAATCCCCAGGTCAAAGCCAGGATGGTTCCACGAAGGGCATACTCCACCACTAGCAAATATGAATTAGGATGGTGCCACAAAGGACATACTCCACCACTAATCTCCAAATCAAGAGCCAGGATGGTGCCACAGAGGGCATACTCCACCACTAGCAAATGTGAATTAGGATGGTGTCATAAAGGGCGTACTCCACCACTAATCCCCAAGACAAAAGGTAGAATGGTGTCACGAAGGGCATACTCCACCACTAGCGAATGTATCCCAAGGAAAGGAAAGGCCTAACCCTGCGGAGAAGACAAATGGACTAGAATGTTGAGAAGCATAAGAGAGTGTATTGAACTGGCTTAAAGCTTGTAAAAGAAATAAGAACAAAAATTTTATTGATCTAGTAAAATGAGCTACATCAAGCATAGTACTTCTTAAGGAAATGCTCATTAACAAGCAACATTGGGTGGTTTCCCTTACATTCCACTAGTTGATGTGAGCCTCCTTCGTAGACAGTCTCTAAAATGAAGGGTCCTTCCCAAGTTGGTTCAAACTTCCCACAGATCTTTCGGTGGGCTAAGATAGGCCTCCGAAGGACCAAAACTAAGTCCCCTATTTGGAAGGTCCTAGGTTGCACTAACTTGTCACGAGCTAGAACCATTCAGGCCTTATATGACTATAGACTTTGTTGAGTTTGGAGATGTCGCTCTTTGTGGCCTTTGAGTTATTCTAACAAGAATTTTGCATTTCTCTCACTTGTGATTTGATTCTGAACTTTTATTCTGAGTGATGAGATTTGTATTTCCAAGGGTATAACGGCCTTAGACCCATACACTAGTGCAAACGGAATAGATTGGGTTGGGGTTCTATAAGTGGTCTGATAGGCCCATAAAGCTTCCACCAACGGCTCATCCCATTATTGTTTGTTATCATTAAGGGTCTTTTGAATAATTTGCACAAGGACTTATTGAAGGCCTCAACCAACACATTAGCCCGGGGGTAATAGATCGTTGAGTATCTCCAATCAATATTATGACGTCTTACAAAACTATTAATTTTCATAGACTTGAATGCAGACCCATTATCGGATATAATTTTTTTAGGTACATCAAATTGATATACGATATGTTCATGAAAGAACTTTAATACATGGTGGGATGTTACATTATGCAGGCGAATTGCTTTTGCCCATTTTGAAAAGATATCAGTCGCAGCTATTATGAAGTGATGACCTCTTGAGGAAGGAGGGTCAATCGGCCCGATGATATCCATGCCCCAACTCTTGAAGGACCACAAAGTTATAGTGGGGTGAAATACATTAGGTGGCTGATGTAAAACCACACCATAGGCTTGGTATTGATGACAACGCTTCGCAATATTCATGCAGTTGTCAATCATTGTTGGCCAGTAGTACCCAAGTCTTTTTATTCTCAATTTCATTTTTGGACCTGATTGATGTACACCTCATAGTCTAGAATGGACTTCATTAATGATCTGCAGGGCTTCTCATTTTTCTAAACAACGTAGCCACATCTGATCGAATGACCGATGGTGCAACGCATTGTTGACTAGTACATATAATAATGCACGCTTCTTAACCTTGTTAGCATGAGACTTATCCTGGGGAAGTTTTCCCTCTTGAAGGTAGTCAATCAGCAATTTTCTCCAGAAAACCTCTTCATCAGTTGTCAAAGAGGCAGAAAGAATCTAAAGAGGATGCTTTTTAATGTATTCCAAATCTATAGGGGAAAGGGCTTTACGACCCTGAATCTCTATAGGGATGGAATCTTCCTCCAGACACGTGAATTCCTTTGCAAGCTTTGGTAAGGCATCCACTACAGAATTACTTCCATGCCGAGAATCACCAATTGAGAATCACCAAAGATCTTAATCACTTTAATCTCCATTAAAATTACAAGTTCCAAACTGGTTATCAGAGCTTCATATTCAGCCTCGTTGTTCGTGCAAGGTTCTGATAAATAGTAGGAAAAGTGTATCATTCCCTTCTTTGGCATTATAAAAATTAAGCCAACTCTGGCTTTTCTGGGGATTATAGATTGTTAGGTTACATCTCGGCAAGAGGATGCTGCACCATCAAAATACAACTCCTAGATAGCATCTTTAAATTCCCTCAAACCCATGAGTTGTTCGTCAGGTAAATCATTATTCAAAGGAAAAATTTGCCGGCAACGGGTGTGCTTCCAGGAAATCGATAATGGCCTGCCCTTTTACAGCACGGAGGGGAATGAAGGTAATCTAAAATTGGAGTAATATCATAGACCATCAAGCCAGGTATCTTGACAATATAGAATGGGTCATAAGATATTACAAAGGATTAACTCTAGAAATTAAACTGATCGAGTGTGAAAGCATATAATGCCTTAGTTTTTGGGCTGCAAAGAACAAAGCAGGATAATGCTTTTCAATTGATGGATATAAAATTTTAGTAGGAAAAAGTCTCTGACTAAGGTAATAGAGAATATTCTCCTTCCCTTCGTCATTGACTTGAGCTAATAGGGCACCTAAGGATTCATCTAAGGCTGCAGTGTAGAGGATCAAAGGTTTCCCTGGAACAGGGGCTGCTAGAACTAGCAGTTTAGAGAGGTATTGCTTGATATCATCAAAAGCATTCTGACACTTCTCGCCCCATATGAATTTAGTATTCTTCTTGGAAATGACAGAGAAGGGTTGACATCTCCCAGAAAGGTTGGAGATAAACCTCCTTATATATGCCAACCTACCTTATAGAGAACTTAACTGAGTAAGGCTCCTAGGAAGTGGCATATCTAAGATGGCTTCAATTTTGGTAGGGTCAAATTCAATTCTCCAGTGTCTCACTATGAATCCTAAGAATTTCTTTGAAGTGACACCAAAGGCATACTTCAAGGGATTCATTTTCAATTCGTAGTGATGCAACCATTCAAAAACAACCCTTAAGTCATATAGGTGAGCCTCTTTGACTTTACTCTTGACAACTAATCATCAATATAGCATTCAACTTGATTATCGATTAAGTCGTCAAAGATATGAGTCATGGCCCGCTAGTAGGTCGCCCCAGCATTTTTCAGGCCAAATGGCATTACCTTATAACAAAAGATTCCTATGGGAGTTCTGAATACAGTTTTTCTCTCATCTTCTAGGGCCATCTTGATTTGGTTATAACCAGATGAGCCATCCATAAAGCAGAAAATAGCATGCAAAGAGGCAATGTATACCATGAGTTCGGGTATAGGCAAGGGGAATTCATCATTGGGACATGCCTTATTCAGATCCCTATAGTCGACACAAATTTAAATTTGACCATTCTTCTTTCGAACTGGCATGACACTAGCCACCTAAGAGGGGTATTGCTCCTCTCAAATGAATCTGGCTTTGGCCAACATCTTAATTTTGAAAACGACTTGTTGCTCAATCTCTAAGTGCATACATTGAGGAGCTTATTTGATAGGAATGGTATTGTGTTGAATACCAAGTTTATAAACTGCTACATCAACAGACAAACCTGACATTTCATCATATGTCCAGGCAAAGCAATCCCTGAACTCAGATAACAGCTGAATCAGATCCTGGGTCTCACCCTCACTCAGTAAGGTGCTTATAAAAGTGGGGTGAGGGTTATTATCGATTCCAGGTTAATTTCTCTTAACAGATCGACTATCAATTTAATTTCATCTTCGAATTCAGGGGGTGTATCCCAAACTTGAAGTTCATCGGGATCATCTAAGTCTCCAAATAGAGCCCGTAGAGAGGACCGATGGCATCCGTAGGGACATTTTGAGATTCAAGATGGTAAGTTATCATTAGGCAATATTCATCATCATCAAATGAACTAACGGTTCCAAAGCTGATACCACTTGTCAAATTTTTCTTAATCTTAGTTTGCCAATTTTTTTGTGGTATCTGGCTTGACCCTTAGTCCACCGATATGGTACGGGACCATTGGAGAAAGAATTCTTTACATAAATAGGGAAGTAGCTAAAAGGTAATTCCATTAATTCATTAAAATCTACCTTCTCAAGAGTTACATCACCTTCATCCCTTATGGAGGAGGAGCCAGGAAAGAATTTCTAGACTTTCTTTACTTCACCATTCAGGTTGGGGGCCACTTTAACCTCTAACCATGTAATCTTGCCAGCCGACAGTGGGGTCAGGAAAAGGGCCTCAATCCTCCTACTGAGCTTTTCATACATAGTTACTTCAGGCTCATCACTTTTAACTTTGGAGACATCTACCTCAGAGTCACTATCCTGGTCCAAGGTGAGATCAAATTTCAAAGGAGTATTTGTGTTCTAGTAGTAGAAAGAAATTGCAACACCCTGATTTTCTAGTTCACCATCGGAATCTACTTTTGATTAATATACATAGGTGTTGTTCTACTTTCTAGTGAAGCACAGCCTTGATGACATGCCCTTAGAGCCATCTTCCCACCTCTTTGAGGTAATGTGTTTGGAGGCCTAAGGATAATGATATCAAAGTCATCTTCACTATTTTTGTTTTTTAATAATTGCAGCATTGCATTAAAAGAGAAGCATCAAAGAACTAGATACAAGTAATAAAAGGATCACAATCCTCCTTGATTAAGTCCATCAACAAGGAAGGGATACCTTCTAAAAAAATAGTGAAGATACAAGTCATCTTCACTATTTGACTCTATAATTTCTTAATTTTCATCTTCATCTTTTTCTTTTTCTTTTTCTTGGTTGGGACTTTGTCCAACCACTTTCTCCTCAGTTTTGATCTCAAGCTTAGAGCGGGATGAGGACTCTTTTGGTATAAAATATGCAACATCCTTATAGTTCCCAATTTCTTGAATCGAGAATGATTGCAGATCACCCCTGATCACATGTTCAATGTTGTCTCGTTGGTACTTGACGCACTGGTGTAGGGTAGATGGAACCATTATGTATTCATGAATCCAAGGCCTACCTAGGAGAGCATTAAAGGACGCTGCCAAATCAAATATATGAAACTTAGCCTCAATTTTTAATTCTCCTATCCCTATGAGCAGGGTGATTGAACTTAAGGCCCTCTCGCCCTTTTTGTTGAACCCACGAAGTACTAACTTGTCAGTTGAAAGCTTGCTAGTATTAACTCTAAGGTAAGCGAGGGTCTTTAAGTTCATCACGTTGATCAATGCACCCGGATCAACAAAATCTCTTGATAATTTAAAATTTCCCACATCTATAGTAATGTAGAGAGGATGATTATGGTCGATAATTCCCAAAGTAGGTCTTCATTTAAAAAAGTTACTCCAGGAACCTCTTTAAAGTAGAGTGACTCATCTTTTGAAGTTAAAGCCAATTGAGCTAAGCAAATCTCGGGGTCGAGAAGTGCCGTAATTAAATACTCCCTCATTTCTTTGGAAAGAAAGAGGGCATCGTAAATGCTCAACTTAGCTGGTAAATTCCTAAGATGGGCTAAGATGTTATAATCAACCTTAGGAGTTATAGACTTAAAACCCAAAGGAATTAAAGGGAATTTGGATTGCTGAGGAGAGTTTGCATTTAAATATTTAAAGATGTGTTGCTTGTCTTTATCCTGAGGGGGAAGCTTAAGGGGTAAGACTTTATCGCCACGAAGTTGCACCTACTCGATATCCTCAGGAGGGCAAACTAGAGCGGTGTCTATGCTCATCGTAGGCATTAGATCATCATTTCCCAAAAGGGAGTCAGAATCTGAAAATTCTATCATGATAAGACTTCCATGAAAATCAATTTGGGGGAAGTCACTTTCTGATAAGATTTCAAATTCGACGTTGTTGCAAACTTGGTTTCAAATATTGTGATTTTGATGTTAGCAAACACTTTGTCTGCCTTCCTCTACTAACATTTCAGGACCAAAAGATCTGACGATAAACGGAGCCAGCTCAAGATTGGGTAGACTAGGTCTGAGTCAGTCTGTATTTTTCTTTTTCCCTTTCTTGAGTCAATTGTAAATATTTGAAGAGACTGATGTTAAGTAACCATACACACACACTTGAGAGATTTAGAATTTGTGTTTTTACTCACATCGTCCCGGACGATATTTATATCGTCCTAGATAATCGAGTTCAAAACAGAAGTTCTAATCAGGATTTCTTAGTTAAGGCAGCCGTAATTAACTTATCAGCCTGGATGATACTTGTATCGGCCAGGACGATATGCTTAATATAGAAAGAAATAGCCACCATGATTAATTTAGGTATTCTGTATTTTTGGAAATCGGCTAGGACGATCGTGAGATCGGCCTGGACGATATGACACAATTATGCCTAAATTGATCCGACAATTAAGGAAGCAATTAAAGATGATTGATACGATCACATCGTCCTGGAGGATCGCAGTATCGGCCAGGACAATATATTCAAAAACCCCCCTTAGTTTCTCCTGGATGATAAATATCAGCCAGCATAAATCCAGGGCAATGTTCTAGCCAATCGAGATCAGAAAGCTCAAATTCAAGGCGATGCTTTGGATAATTTTTCTCTGATTTGAACTGATCGGCCGGGACGATTGTGAGATCGGTCTGGACGATCAAGCCAAATTTTAATCATCTAAATCTTCTTCAGGGCGATGTTCTGGCCGATCGTCTGTGTTTTGAACTGATTGAACAAGACGATATTATTATCATCCTGGATGATAAAGTCGGAAACTTGCAATTATTGAATGCAGGAAGCCTGAACATGTCAGAGCAAATAGTCCTACATTACAAGATCACTCAAGCAAAGAAAGGGTGAGGAAAAACCCAAGCTCGGGAAGGACAAAAAGAGACTTCAAAAGGCATTTTGGGCGGATTCTGCAACTAATTCATCAGAGACTGAACCTGAAGATGAAACAACAAACTTGTGCTTAATGGCGGAAAATCATCTTGATCAAAGTGATGAAGAAGAGGTATATAAACCAACTTATGATCAATTGTTCGAAATTTATGAGAAAATTCATACATCATACAAAAAAACTTAAGAAAATGCATGCTAGCTTGAAGTTGAAACTTTTAAATATACAAAAAGAGCATGAAATCAATTCTACGATTGATTCAAATCTCATGGCTCTACTTGATGAATTTGATGATTTAAATAAAAAGCATTCGGAATTAATTGATGAGCATGATGCATTAAAAGTTTCACACACCTCACTCAAATCTGATTTGAAGAAATCTAAAGAGATAGAGTGCAACTTGAGGATTGATAATAATGCTCTAAAAAATACTAACTTGAGGCTTAAAAATGAATTGGACTCAATTAAGAGAAATTGGATGACACCTACTTTTGATCTAAAGCCAAGACCTAGGAAGAGGCATTACAATCCAAACCATTTAAGAAATCCTTTTCTTAGTGTTAGATGCTTTTCATGTGGCATGCTAGGACACATCTCACACACTTGCACTGTTCACCGTAGTACACACTGGGTGTGGAGATAAAAATTGCATGATTCACAACATAGCACACAAGCATCACTTTCTACTATTTATAAGAAGGGACCCAAACCTTTTTGGGTTCCTAAATCTGACAGTTATTGATTCTTGCAGGATTGCTCTCACCAAAGACCTCGTGAGAAGCATAGGATACTTGGATAAAATGGAGGCTCACAGCTAATAATTGCTTAAACTTGCTGCTTCATAAAGTCTTGAAATGCTTTGTTATTCGTATTAGCGTTTTGTTATTTTAGTTATTTTATCTTATTTTAATTTTGGTTTTCTATATGATGATTTTTCAAGCTTTTAGAATTTGGAGATTTAATGCCAATGATTAGCATCTCTAAATCAGTTAAAGGGAGAAACATCGTTGATGTTTTCCCTCTTTCTAACCTCTTTTAGTAGGTATAATTTTCTTCTCCAAACAAAAGTCTATCTCTTTTAACAAATGGTTTTTGAAAATAAGATCTTTTTTATTGCCCAAGTAGTTTTAGCCACTTTGGGTTAGCCTAACTCTTGACCCAAGGTGATTCAATGGCAGGACTGGCTAAGGAAGATGTATTGGGTCAAGGAAGACCCAATGACTCCTTAGTTTGGATTAAATTTGACTAGGATTGAAAAATAGCTCAAAGGGGGCCTCTCCTTGGGCACTTGGGTGAAGCCCAGGCCAACCCAAGTGAACCCAAGACTTGGGTTTCCAAGAGGGGTCTCTTGGAAGTCTAAGGGGTCACCCCAAGGGTCTAGATGGAATTGAAATGGTTTTGATTAAGGGATTTGGATGAAAGTGAGTGTATGGGTCATTTGGTCAAACTTGGTTGACTTGGTTAACCAAGTTGACATACGGGTAATAATTAGGGTCAACAAGTTTGGAATGATGTTTTGAAAGTGTTAGAAGAGATTCCAAGTCAAGGTGAGGTCATTTTGGTCAAAATGACCATTTTGACCCTTAAAGGGGCCTTTAGGTCAAACTGGGTTCACCTGGTCAACCAAGTTGTCCCAAGGTTTGAAATTGGGTCCAATAGGTCCCAAATATTATTTTAAAATGGTTGGAGAAGATTTCAAAGATTGATGGGTTAAGTCAAGTTGATTTTGTGCCAAAAGTCCAAAAACGCCCTTTAAGGCCATTTTGGTCATTTTAGACTTAGGTCAATTCTAGGCCAAATTGAATCCAGAAAAATGTAGATTAATGATTAACAATTCAATAACAAGGTCTTGGAAGTGATCAAAGGGTTTGGAGGGAGCTCCAAAGTCAAATTCCACTATATGATAGATCTAGTGACATGGGTTATAAATATTTGAAGGTTTTGTAACTTTTGGAACTGAATTTAGTTTATGGGGTTAGAGTCCTCCAAATGAGCTCAAATTTGGAGGGTTGGCACTAGAGACATATCACATCAACATGGAATTAATAGACCCTAAATCAAATGCTAATTGACTGGGTTTCAAGGTGATGGGAGAATCACCTAGAAAGGGTTTCAAGACTTAAGTCCTTAACCTTGGATTTTGGGTTTTGATTGAGTTAAGATCTAGATTAATCCTATAGTTTTGGGACTAGGAAGATCCTAATACCTAGAGTCAAAGGGAACCTAGCGTCTATAGGGTCCTAGGCTTTCGAGTTCAGAAAAGAGTCAAAAGTGGCCTCATACAAAAAATGAGGTCAACACCTATTCATAGTACAATATTTAAAAACTTACTTAAAATAATCTACATAATTAGTAAATCAAATCAAGGTTTAATAAAAATGGTAAATCATAATGTATGATAGAAATCATATTGGATGATCTAGAGAGACAAAATTCAATTATATTAAATATCTTACTGGATAAAACCTTGATTTTTGAACTAATTATGTTGTACAATGTCAATCATATTGGACGATTTAAAGAGATGATTTCTAATCATCCTGTATGAACAACATAAATTGAAGTAATCCTACTATACGATCTTTATGTTATACTGTATGATCAATACAAAGAAATTGAATAGTTCATCACATGACTAATCTATTATATTGAACAAACCTAATTTTTGAACTAATCATATTGTATGATCCTTGATCTATTATATGAATAGAAATAGCCAAATTAAAAGATTAGTTTTTAAAGCCCTTTTTAAATACTTTCTAAAGAGAGTCTTTGGTTGTTATTTTTTCTAGAGAGAGAGAGAGAGAGAGAGAGAGAGAGAGAGAGAGAGCTTTGGGAGAGATCTTGGAGAGCATTGGGAAGGAGAAAGGATAGGTTGCACATGAAGGAGAAGGAGTGTGAGTGGATTCCACACGGTTTCTCTGGGTAAGTTGAAAGTTCAACAGGGACGTTAGGCCCTTATGAACTAGTCCTAAGGCTAACCAAGAGGGGGGGTGAATTGGTATTTAAATATTTCTCTAAGCAAAAACACAAACATAACCAAGATTCACCACAAGAGAAATGAAGTGTGAAAAATAAATGCAAAAGAATAATAAGAAAGAACACACTAGATTTTATAGTGGTTCAATCAACTTGACCTACGTTCACTCCCTATAGCCACTCCTCTGTTTATTGCACTAAACTTAGTGTCTCTCCTTTTATCCCCACAGTAAAGCAGAGAAGCCCATGCAAAAACTTATTTCCATCTACCTAGTGAGGCAGAGAACCCAACTCCTTTTGCTTCCTCTAGAAGTAGGCAGAGAACCCAACTCTTTTTGGTTCCTCCAAAAGTAGGTAGAAAACCTTGATTAGTTGTTGAAGTAGACCTCTCTCGAACCTCTAAGGAACTAGGAATGATGACCATAGAAGATGACTCAAATTCTTGCTTGGAGCAACCTTTATGAAACCCCTCATAAACTTCCCCTCACAAGATCCTCTCTCTCTCCCTTGCTCTCTCTCTCCTCTTGTCTCTCTCAAGTTAGGACAACAGTAAAAGAAACCCTATTAAGAAAATAAGAGATCTTTTAAACAAGGGCTCCAAAATTACCCTATTTGTAACTAATCGTCAAATATCATCCAAGACAATCGACCAATCATCCTGTACGATCATCCTGATATACTATCATCCTGTATGATTAGTTCAATTCAATAAATATCATCTAAACCATCACCCTAGATGAATGTCTGGATGATGAAAAAGTAACTTGATTGTCTGGGATGATCTCACGATCGTCTAGGCCGATTAATACAAATTTTCATATATCATCTAGACCATCGCCCTGGATGGATGTCTAAATGATGTAAAATTAACTAGATCATCCAGGCCAAACTCACGATTATCTGGGATGATTAGTACAAAATATCACATATCATCCAGAATATCTCCCTTGATGGAGCCATGCCGATTATGAATCATCCAAGAGAATTAAGGCTTATTAACTAATCATCCCATATAATCTAGAGATTATCCAGGATGATATAATCGAGCAATCAAACCTTAATTACCAGATTAATTTAGGTATAATTGCATCGCAGCATCCAGGATGATGTCCAAAAATAACACATGCCTAAATAGATATGGTGGCGGATTTTTTCTGATTAGATACTATCATCCCGGATGATGATAATATTGTACAAGATAATTCACTTAATTATGGTTTCCTTAACTAGGATGCCCTAATTAAGTTTTTTATTTTTAACTGATCATCCAGGATGATTTTTAAATTGTCCTGGATGATGTGATCAAAATAGAAAACACTAATAAAATAGACAAAAATTTTCCCCCAAGTATGAGTGTGCAAGGTTACTTATTTAGTCTTGAATGTTTGCCATCATCAGGACCCACATTGTTATAATGGACTCAATAAAAGGTTAAAGACACATGACATACATTATAAGTCTCAATCCTAATCTTTCCAATCTTGAGCTGGTTCGATTTGCAATTTGATCTTGTGGACCTAAAACATTAGTAGGCAAGGCAGTCGTAGAAAACCAAAAATGTTTGCTATCATCAAAACTATATTCCTTGAAATCAAATTCACAACAATCTCCCTCTTTTTGATGATGGCAAACATTCAAGACTAAATAAAACATGAACATAAGTAAAACTATATAACAAAACAACTCAACCACCACCCAATACTCCTCCTTTTGACATCACAATAAGGAGGAGGAAAACCATAAAAGAAAAGCTGAATGAAAGACAAAAAAGAAGAACGCAAGCATTTTTTTTTTTTTGGATCAAAGCATGAATATGATAAGGCTTCCATATGCTTGAATTAAAAAATTTGTAAGAATAATGAGTTAACATCATCGAAATCTGAAAAATTGGTAGAATAACTGATCCTGTTAGCCCTTGCTCGGACTTCTCTTAGGGCAAAATCATCTTTAAAAATAAAAGACCTAACTCAGAAAAACCAATTGGATAAGAAAAATAGATAAGTTCCAAACTTAGTTTCAAAAAAATATCTTATAGTACAATATACCAAATTAATTTATCACAATTACAAAATTTGAAATCAAACCTTTGAAAATATCAAGTGACATATGAATTCTTCTAAGATTTAAAAGTTTGAAAGAGAACGAAGCTTGCCTTTTGTGGGATCATTTTATGCCTCTTATCAATTGATTAGCATATTTTGCACATCATTTCATTTTTGATACACTTTGTGTATCTTTCAAATTTTTTACAGTCAATTTCGAGTCTTTTTAGTTTTTTTTTTTTGGCTCATTTTATGCCCTTGACATTTTTTGCAACCTAGATCTCTTTTCAAAACCCTTAAATACTCTCAGTTGTGAGCATATCTTCCATATATTATAGAAGGAAAGCTCACTCTCTAATATAAGAAAGAATAATCCACAAAATAGAATCAAATTCATATGACAAATGCAATGATAAGATTACAAAAAATTTGAAAGTAATATAAAAACTTTGAATATTATATATATATATATATATATATATATATATATATATATATATATATATATAAGATAGATTACTATAGCTAAATAAAAAAGATCTCAATCACAAAGTCCAGTTGTTAATTTGAGAAAGACTTTTATTTAGAAAAAAAATTACACCGTTAAAAGAGGTTAGAGGAAGGAAAACAATCAACATTATTTCTTCCTTTAATTGATTTAGAGATGTAAAATATTAACTACAAATTTTTAAAAATAAAAATAAGATATAAAATGTCATTCCAGTAGTGATCATAGAGAAAAGAAGAAAAAACTAAACTAACAAAAATAAAACATGAAAAACAAAAGCAAGTAAAAAGTGAAATAAATAAATTTGAAATAAACAAAAGAGTAAAAAAATAATAACAAGCAATAAATCAAAAAATTCAAAATTCAGTAAACATCAAGTTCATGCATTTATGTCAACCACACCCAATCTGGTCCTTAAGAAATTAAAAGTGTCAAAAAGCTAATAGTTTAATAAAGATATCAACTAGTTGATTCTCAGTTGTCACATAGTGTAACTCAATGTCTTTTTTGGTCACATGGTCTTTAATAAAATAATGCCTTGTGTCAATGTGTTTGGTCCTTGAATGTTGGATAGGATTCTTAGAGATGTAGATGGCACTAGTGTTGTCACAAAGGATTGAAATTGTGCCTATAGATAATCCTAAATGCAAAATTTGTTGCTTCAACCAAAGGACTTGGACCACACAACTCCCTAAGGTAATGTACTTAGCTTCAGCAGTGGAAAGTGCAATAGAATTTTATTTTCTACTAAACCAGGAGACTAAAGACTATTATATAAATTGACAAGTTTTAGAAGTACTCTTTCTATCCACCCTACATCCTACAAAATCAGAATCAGAATATCCAATAATCTCAAATGAAGTGATGTGTCTAGGATACCAGATTCTTAAGTTTTAGGTCCTCAAAAGATATCTAAGAATTATCTTAACTGCAGTTAGGTGGGATTCTTTATGATCAGCTTGAAATATTACATAGAGGCAAACACTAAACATTATATCAGGTCGGCTAGCAGTCAGGTAAAGTAAAGATCTAATCATCCCTCCGTACTTCTTTTAATTAATAAATTTTCCATTTGAGACTTTATATAACTGAACACTAGAAATCTTGGGAGTATTTATTGGCTTGGCTTTATCTATTTCATATTTCTTCAAGATGTCCTTTATGTACTTTGATTTATTTAGATTTTATCTATCATCCAATTTTCTTATGCTAAACCCTAAAAAGTATGACAACTCTACCATCATACTCATCTCAAACTCCTTATCCATTATTTTAGAAAAATTATCTTATAGCTTTTTATCAGAAGATCCAAAAAATATATCATCAACATAGATTTGAACAATGAGTAACTCGTCTCTTACTTTCCTCGGAAAAAGGGTGGCGTCTATGCTCCCCTTAACAAACTCCCTCTCTAGTAAGAATGTGCTAAGCCTCTCATACCAAGCTCTTGGTTCCTATTTAATCCATATAAGGCCTTTTTTTAATTTGAAAACATGATTTCAAAATTGAAAACTCTCAAAACCTAGGGGTTGCTCTACAAACACATCATTTTTTATTATCTCATTTAAAAATGCACTATTGACATCCATTTAGAAAAGCTTAAATCCCTTATTACATATAAAGTCTAGTAGCACTCTAATGGCTTCCAATCTAGCTACAGATGCAAAGGTCTCCTTAAAATCAATCTCTTCTATTTGGTTGTACCCCTTAGCTACCAATCTTATCTTATTCCTAATGACCGCACCATAATCATTCATCTTATTCTTAAAGACCCATTTGGTTCAAACTACACTTTGTCCCTTTAGTCTTTCTACAAGCTCCCAAATATAATTCCTTATAAATTGGTTTAATTCCTCTTGCATGGCGAAGATCTAAAACTCATCAGACATGCTTGATTAATGTTGGTGGGTTCAATCATTGAGAAAAGGTAGAGTGGTTCACTTCCTTCCTAAGTCCATGCCTAGTTTTAATACCTTCAGAAGGGTCTCTTAAGATCAATTCTTTAGGAAGACTCAAAGAATATCTCTAATATCTATGCAAAATGTGTGTAGGTTCAAAACTTTCCTCCATATTTGCATTCTCTACAACTTGGGTAATCTCACCTACTCCTTTAGTATTTTGGGACTCTACCCTCTTCTCCAAAATTTCAACTCCTTTGGAAATCACTCCAACACCATCTTCATCTTCAACTCTAGACTCCGTAGGATTAGATTCATCAAACACTATATAAGTAGTCTCCTCCACCACCAATGTCCTCTTAGTAAACACCCTAAAGGATTTCCTAACACTTGAATATCCTAATAACACTCCATTAAATTTTGGGTCAAATTTCCCTAAGTGTGACTTCACATTATTAAGAATGAAAACCTTACAGCTAAAGACATGGAGGTGGAAAAGGTTGGATGTCCTACCACTAAGGATCTCATAGGGTGACTTATTAAGTTTGGCTCTAACATTCACCCTATTTAACACATAACAAGTTGTATTTATCGCTTCAGTCCAAAAGTATTTTAGAAGTGAATACTTAGTAAGCATGGCTCTAGCGGCTTCTACTAAGGTCTGATTCTTCCTTTCAGCTATCTCGTTCTGCTGAGGGGTCCTGGGAGCTGAGAAGTTATGGCTAATCTATTTATTCTCACAAAAGTCTCCAATTTTGTCTTTTTTAAACTCTTCCCTATGGTCACTATGGATAGTCAAGATCTTACAGCCTAACTTTTTCTAAATTCGAGTGGAGAAGGATCTAAACTCTTCAAAAAGACTCACTCTTATGTGACAAGAAGTTAATCCAAGTGAACCTCAAGTAGTCTTTGACAATTACAAATATATAGACTTTCCCCCCTAAGCTGGAAGTGCTGATGGGTCCAAACAAATCCATGTGAAGGACTTCTAAAGGTTTAGAGGTGCTAATGTCCTTAATGGAATGAAAGGAGGATTAGAGTTGCTTCCTTAGTTAGAAGGCATCATATAGGTGGTCTTTTGTGAACTTAAGCTTAGAGACACCTCTAACTAGGTCTTTTTGGGTCACTCTCCTAAGGGTTTTTATACTAGCATGACATAATCTCCTATGTCACATCTATGACTCATCAGTAACTATTTTTAAGAAAAATGAAGCAGTACATTCAATATTATTTAAATCAAACATGTAAATATTGTTGATCCACTTTCCCTGCAAAATAGTGTTGCTATTCAAGCTAAAAATGCATGTATTTGCTAAAAAATTTATGATGAAGCCCTTATCACATAGCTAACTAACACTTAACAAGTTATATTTTAGTCCATCTATAAGCAAAACATTTTTAATCAAAATGTTCTTGGAGTTTCCAATTATACGTGGCCCACCACTTTCCTGGTGGTGTTGTCTCCAAGAGTTACCTTGCCTCCAACTCTGGCCTCCAGCGAAAAAAATTGGTTGGCATCTCCAGTCATGTATCATGAGCATCCGCTGTCCAAGTACCACATGCTTTTCATGAGGACTTTTGAGAGAGCAACCCTACAAAATTATCAAATGTTTGATTTAGGAACCCAAATAGATTTGGGTCCCTTCTTATGGAAGGAAGAAAGCGATGCATGTGTTTTTCTGTAAATCATGCAATTTGGGTCTCCACACCCAATGTGTTCTATGATCAACAATGCAAGTATGTGAAATGTGTCCTAGCATGCCATATGAAAAACATATAACACCAAGAAACAAATTTACTAATATACTCGGGTGGTGATGCTTCTTCTTAATATTATGTGATGCATGAAAAGTTGGTTTATCATTTTCAAAAGCTTTGAGTTTTTCTAACTTCTTAAACTCCTTTTCTAACTCAACATGAGGTGACTTCAAAGAATCATATGCATTAGTTAATTCAATATGCTTTTTATTTAACTCATCAAACTCATCATGTAAAGACATCTGATTGCTATCAATTTGGGCATGATCTTTAAGTCAAACTTCATGCTCTTTTTGCAAATTTAAAAACTCCAATTTCAAGCTAGCATGCAATTTCTTAAGTTTTCTATATGATGCATTAATTTTCTCACAAACTTCATGTAATTATTCATAGGTTAGTTCATATACCTCTTCTTAGTAAAACTGACCAAGATGATCATCGCCATTAAGCACAAATTTGTTGTCTCCTCCTCAGCTTCAGTCTTAGAGGAGTTAGATGTAGAATCTGCCCAGAATGCCTTTTGGAACCAATTCTTATTCTTCCTGAACTTGGGTTTCTCCTCAACCTTCTCCTTACTTTAATGATCCTTAAGTGTAAGACAATCAGCTTTAACATGTCTAAGCTTCCTGCATTAAAAATAAATAACATTAGAAGAACTTTTAAAATTTTTTCTATCCTTATCATTTTTCCACTTCTAATGATGCTTATGATTTTTCCATAAAAAGCTTTTGAATTTCCTAGTGATTAAGGCAACATCATCACTTTCAGATCCGAAAGAATTTGTATCCATATCGTTAGCCTTCAGCACCACAGTTTTCTCCTTCTTTCACTCACCTGCATCAAGTTGTCTTTGGTTCACCCCTCGCTCCTAAGTAATGAGTAACCCAAGTAAGTTATCAACAGAATAAGTATTCAAATCCTTAGATTTAGTAATTGCAGTAATCTTAACATCAAAGAAAGAAGGCAAGCATCACAAAATTTTATTAACCTTTTCGTAATTCATGAGTTCTCTTCCAAAGGCATACAATGAGGTGATAATTTGGATAAATCTAGTATACATGTTAGAAATTGATTTAGTAGGTTTTATATGAAAAAGTTTGTAGTCATGCAATAAAATATTCAACCTAAATTGCTTAACTTCATTTGTTCCCTCATAAGTAATACACAATCTATCTCAAATTTCTTTACCAATAGAACAAGTTGAAACACACATATAATTTTCAGATTTCAAAGCACATAAAAAATAGTTCAAGCATTTTACATTTAGTTGCGTTAAATCCTATCATCAAAAGTCCATTCAGTAAAAAAATTCAACTTTAATGCCATTAATTTCACGTGATAGAGGTGAATAACCATCCTTAACAAGTATCCACATGTGATAGTCAATAGATTGTAAAAATGTAGATATGCGAGTTTTCCAAAAATCAAAAGGTATATTATCAAACAAAGGTGGTCGGATAATAGAATACCTTTCTACAGTATTATGACTACCAAAATTATCCATTAAACAAAATTCAAAAGTTTTCAAAAACTCATTTTTATGAATCCCACTCTGATACCACTTGAAAGTTCATCAAGGATGTTAGAACCTTATGAACTAATCCCAAGGCTAACCAAGAGGAGGGTGAATTGGTATTTAAAATTTCTCCAAGCAAAAACACAAACACAACCAAACCAAGATTCACCACAAGAGAAATGAAGTGCAAAAATTAAATGCAGAAGAATAATAAGAAAGAACACACCATATTTTATAGTGGTTCAGTCAACTTAACCTACATCCAATCCCTAAAGCCTCTCCTCTAGGTATTGCACTAAACTCAGTGTCTCTCCTTTTTCCCCCACTGCAGAGTGGAGAAGCCAATACAAAAAATACTTTCCACCGACCCTAGTGAGGAAGAGAACCCAACTTCTTTTTCTTCCTCCTGAAGCAGGTAGAGAACCCAACTCCTTTTGCTTCCTCTAGAAGTAGGCAGAGAACCCAACTTCTTTTGCTTCCTCTAGAAGCAGGCAGAGAACCTTAATTATTTGTTGAAGTAAACCACTCTCAAACCTCTAAGGAACTAGGGATGACGACTAGAGAAGACGACTCAAATCCTTGCTTGGAGAAACCTTTGTGAAACCTCTCATAAACTCCCCCTAACAAGATCCTCTCTCTCTCTCTCTCTCTCTCTCTCTCTCTCTCTCTCTCTCTCTCTCTCTCTCTCTCTCTCTCTCCCTCCCTTTCCCTCCCATATAAGGATAGCAGCTAAAGATACCCTCTTGAGAAAATAAGAGATCTTTTAAATAAGTGCTCCAAAATTGCCCTATTTGTAACTAATCATCAAATATCATTCAGAATGATCGACCGATTAACCCGGTACGATCAGTTCAAATTTAGCTTAATTAGCCAGGGCCATTTGGGAGAGTCTGGATGATTACAAGATTCCTTTATTCATATCATCCAGAATGATATGCTACCATCCTGTATGATTAGTTCAATTTGATAAATATAATCCATACCATCGCCCTGGATGGATGTTTGGATGATGAAAAAGTAACTTGATCATTCGGGACGATCTTACGATCATCCAATCTGATTAGTTCAAAATGCCACATATCATCTAGACCATCGCCCTGGATGGATGTCTGGATGATGTAAAATTAACTAAATCCAGGCCAATCTCACGATCATCCGAGATAATTAGAATAAAATATCACATATCATCCAAAACATCGCCCTAGATGGAGCTAAGCCGATTATGAATCATTCAGGAAAACTAAGGTTTTATTAATTGATCATCCTAGATAATCTTATGATCATCTAGGATGATATGATTGAGCAATCAAACCTTAATTTCTTTCATTAATTACAAGTTTAATTTAGGCATAATTGAACTACATCGTCTAGGACGATATTTTAGACAATGTCCAAAAATAACACATGCCTAAATAGATCTGGCGATTAACTCTTTCTAATTTGATCTTATCATCTTAAACAATGATAATATCATCCAGGATGATTATTGTGACTGCCTTAACTAGGATGCCCTAATTAGGGTTTCTATTTTTAACTGATCGTTTAGGATGATTTTTGGATTGTATCATATGATATGATCAAAATAGAAAATACTAATAAAACAAACAAATTTTTCCCCCAAGTATGTGTGTGAAAGGTTACTTAGCATCAGGACCCATATTGTTACAATAGACTCAAGAAAAGGTAAATGATACTTGATGTACATTACAAGCTGACTCAGTCCTAATCTTCCCAATCTTGAGCTGGTTTGATTTGTAATTTGATCTTGTTGACCTCAAACGTTAGTAGGCAAGGTAGTTATAGAAAAATAGAAATGTTTACTATCATCAAAACTATATTCCCTAAAATCAGATTCACAATATAATCTTCTGCCTTTTTTCCTCTAAGTGCCTTATTTATTCTCTTGGGTGGCTCTTGGAAGAAGAACTTAAGGCCAAAGATTGTTGAGGTTCTCTACCTTCACCAGGAGCGTGAAAAAAGAGTTTTAGCATCTCTTCCTTTACCAGGAGGGTGAAATAAGAGTGCTAGGTTCTCTTCGATCACCAAGAGGATGAAAAATGAGTCAAGATTTTTTCCTTCGCTAGGAGGAGGGTGAAAAATGAGTCATAGTTTTTTACCACGCCTAGTTGGTAAAAAGATTGTAATAGCTTCTTTGCATAGTTGTGGGGGATAAAGGAGATACATTATATTTTTTAGTGAAATACTCAAAGACGAGGACTCTGGGTATGGATGTAGATCACATTTGACCAAACCACTATAAAATTCTTCTATGGTCATCCTACTTTTCTTCTATGCACTTTATTTTTATATTTTAATTTTCTATAAATTTATTTTTCTTTAAAGATTAATGTTGAGAATGTTATGGTTAGTACTAGATTAATTTGATTGAAATAATATCAATATTGTGAATGTTATTACATTTTTTGGCTTCCAGATTAAGTGAATTAATTTCTCTAAAAACATCAGAAAGATTTTTTTGTTTAAAAAAAATTTTAAAACTTCAATTTATAAACCCCCCCCCCCCCCCCCCCCCTCTTGGTGTGTCGTGGGCAATTCAACAAGGTTTAACAACCTCTATTCAACTTTCATAGTGAGCTTAGAACCTCAAGCTTTAATGAAAATAATGATGAGGTGGCTATGCTTCTAAGAGGACTTGGAAACTTTCCATGGAAGAAAAATTATAATTTTCAAATTAAGAAATCTAATTTTTAGATTTCTTATAAAGGTATAAGAAATCTAAAAATTATAAATTTTAAATTAAGAAATTTTCTAAAGGTAAAGGGATCATTTTTTATAATTTCAAGAAGCCTAGACACGTAAGAAAAAATTGTGCAGTTCTTATTAACTTAAAGAAGAAAGAGATGAATGTGAGGAGAATGAACAACTATAAAGTAAAGAAGCATTGCATGAAGAAGATGAAGTAGTAGAAGAAGACTTTATGGGCTAACGTAAATTCAGATGAATCAATTTCATTAAAGGAAGTGGTCAACATTTGTCTAATCGAAAAAGGAGAATCTGATTTTGATTCTCAAGAGTTTTGCATTGATATATCTCATGAAGAATTATATCATGAATTTAATGAATATAAAAAATTAAAGAGAAATAAAAAAATCTTGGAAAAAGTTCAAAAAAATTTAGATATGCAAGTCAATGAATTAAAAAATAAATGTGATGACTTGAAAAAGAAAAATAGTTATTTACTAGATTTTTTTTATTTGTAAACTTGAAAGAGAGAACATTTTATCAAAAATAAAATTAGAATTATGTGTGAAACACAAGGTTTTATTTGTGTTGTTTCAAGTAGAATATATAATAGAAGTTATACTTGCAAGTTATATTAACATCATGATAAGCCATATGTAAACACTAATATTTAGTGTAACTATTGTGGTAGAAAAAACCATATCTCTTTAGATTTCTATGCTCCAAGATCACAAAATACTAAATTATCATCTTATATGTGAATGCTAAAAAATACAAGCACTTTACTAACCACACAAGATATCATACTTCTTATTTTAAATGTGGGCAAAAGATTAATTCGGTTCCAAAAGTTAAAACTTAATTTTATTTTATAGGAAATTCTTCAAATAAATATAAATAAAGGCATGTAGAACATGGAAAGTGGATGTTCCATACATATGACTTGATGGACCAAACATGAAATATGGAGATAATGCAAAGCGAAAGATCATTAACATTGAATCCTTTTGTATTAACTCTATTACTTTAGGAAAGTTTTAATTGTTTTTGGATTAAAATATAATTTCAAATCAATTAGTCAATAATGTGATAAAGGATTACATATTTCCTTTTATGCCTGAAATTGCATCATTATAAATTATGGAACTATTTTCTTCTAGGAAATAGACATAAAAATATTTATCAATACAAATGATATTAATTTGAATATGCTTTATATAAAATCCATAATTAATGATGCTTGGTTATCGCATAGGCCATGTCATGCCAATATTCACAAATTAAATAAAAGTTTTTGTACTTAATTAAGTATTTGGTTTATAAAAAAAAAAGTCTTTTTGATTTTATATATGATGAAAGTAGTCATGGTAAAAACATTTAAAATTCATTTAAAACCATAAGAATTTTTACATATGGTTTTATTTGTATCAATTTGCATAACTAGTTTTGGAGGCAATAATTATGGATTCATTCTTGTAGATGATTATTCAAGATAGAACTAGGTATTATTCTTATTAAATAAAAATAAGGAATTTGATTATTTTAAAATATTTACTTTGTATATTCAAAGAGAATAATGTTATTTAATTCATAAAACCAAGCATATCATAATGGATAATTTTAAAATAATTATTTAAAAATTATTATCATGAAAATATAATTAGGCATGATTTTTTAGGTTCTATGACATCCTAATAAATGGAATGCTTGAAAGAAAGAATCATAGTTTAGTAGAATTAACAAGACGATGCTTGATGATTGTAGACAACTGTTGACCTCATTTTTGTATGAAGTCAAGATTTACTCATGATTTATCATATTTATTCCTTAGGTTCTTCTAAACTTGTTTAGATCCAATATATAAGGACCCTAGGAGGGAACCTAATGACTTATTCTGGGACTAAATCTCTACCTTAAGAGATTTCCTAATGATTCTTCTATGTTCTCTATCCAAATTGAATTCACTTTGGGGAATTTAGAGCCTAAAAAAAACCTAAACCTAAAGCCCTTATATGAACTTCACACCCCAACTTCCATTGGTTAAACTTCTAAAAAAAATTCATTATGCCATTGTGAACTTTTTTTAATAGATATGATCCATCTCTAACCATCAAATACCAAGAAGTCAGATTCAATTCACTTCTCTAAAATTACCCAACATATCTTAAAATCCACAAAATTGGCATCATGATTGGCCCATAAACATTATGCTTATTTACTCCATTTTGAATGCTTCAAACACTTATTTGATTCATATTAAATAATATATAAGTCATGGTCAACCCTTTGACTATGAATAAAACAAAAATTACTAGAATACCACTAAATATACAATGTGACTACTTTAAACATTAGCCATGCCTAAACTTTAACTTCAAGCTATCCATACACTTAATTAAACTCAACCCAACCCATTTCAACACTTGGTCTCCCATGGTTGATGAAGTCAACCACATGTGACCCATACACCACTTTCCTATATTTAAACCAAATTCTAGTAATGGCAAGGCCTCTTAATATATAAAACCATTTTTTTGAACATGCTAGAGCCTATTAGACCCATTGATTAGCAATGGTTGACCAAGTCAATAATGGAACCCTAAAGTGACACATACACCCCTGTAAAATTATACCTAAACTATATGGACCCATGGGCCTAAACCTAAGATAATAATATGTAAACATCTCATCCCACCCTAGTCAACTCACTTAATGGGCTGACCTAGTTTAAACCTTAGGCTAGCCTAAGGAAATCCCAAATGGGTCAAAACTCATTTTACCCCAATTTTTTTAGCCCTATCCCATCCACTTCACTCTACATACTTCATAAAACTTTTAAAGTCACAATCTATATTTCATGCATAACCAACTCAGTCCACATCCATCCTTAATGACCTCTGATGGATGAATAGAATAGGAGAGCCAAGAGAAAGGATATACCATAATCCTTACCCAACCATCCTTATTGCCTCTAGAGAGTTCCTTAAGCTTCTAATGGGTGATGGTCTTACTTAGGTTTATGGTGAGCTAATTTGAAACTCACAAATTTTAAAATATGCTATGATTTTCTTTGAAATAAAATTAAAAATATCCCACTGATGTACGTAAGTATATTTGCCAAATTATAAAATGAAGTAATAGAGTAAAGTGTCGAACCCACAAGAAAGTATTCTACTAAATTACAATGAAACCACTAATGCTTACTCTAATTGCATGATTTTATCCTAGTGAAATAAAAAAATATATATTTTTTCAAGTTCTTATCACTAAATGAAAATACAAAGAAAAAGAGTTGATACTTATGAGATAAGGTATTTGAACTGATGGATGTAAATTTCATATATTTCCTAATGAGACTCTTAAATGTATATATGGATCAAAGCATATGAATCCCTAGATCTCTATCAAGCTTGTAGGGGGTGAAAAGAAAGATTTAGGCCTTTGCACAGTTTTTCTATATCTATAAAACATAGAATATTCAAACATCTTATGTCTAAACATGATAATATGTCATTTCAATATTCCTAATTATTCTAGCATTCCTCTGGTGAGGGTATACATTACACTAGATTTTACTACATATATGGCCATTATATGCATTAAATGAAGAATAGGATATATTAAAAATATCAATACTTTTATTGAAGCATAAGAGACTATATTAATACTTAATATGCTCTTTACATCATCAACCCAAAAATAAGAGAATTAGCTATATGGGGAAGGAATAATAAGCAAACTCATATTCATTTTATCCATGGAAAAATAAATTATAAGGGAAATATTAAGAAGTTTATCACAAAAAAGTATCTAAATATCTTCTCCGCTTTCCATCTTTTATAACTTACAGAGTTGTTTATACAAACATAGGGTAAGATCTCCCAAAGAAATTAACTTGCACTTCCCTAGCCTCCCTTATACTTCACTCAATGGGTGCACTAAGGATACAGAATAAAAAATAAAAAAATTTTACTCAAGTGATTGAACTCCTCCAACAAAAGGACTAAAAACTATTTCTAACAAGTATACATACAAAGTAAACTTCAATTAAATAATCCATTTTGGCCTTGAAAAATAAATACTTTAAACACATGTAATTTAAATATTAAACTCCAATGAGACATACCAAAGCTACATAGCCTCCTTCATACACTTATGGATTATTAGGACAATTAACTTTGTGTCTAGGTTAGGCTGGTATTTGAATTACTTATTGGGTGCTTTGCATGGAGAACACCCTATGTTTGTTTATTTATGTTTCTATAACTCTCAATGTCATACATTTTAATTCTCATTGGTGCACTTAGGCTCTTTAAGGATCATATTAGAATAATTAGAATATTCCATAACTACTCCTACACTTTATTTTTATATATTAATGTTTTTACATTGCTTTATATTTCAGGTAGGAGTCAATGTAGAATGTACCTAGGAATGATGTACTGTATGAGTCCTTGTAAGTTATTGATTGTATATAGATCATGTTGTATGTTATCTAGAGTTATAAAAGAGTCAAGTACACCTATATATATATATATATATATATATATATATATATATATATATATATATATATATATATATATATGGTACTCCAAAAGATGATATCCCCCTTTTGAAGGATATTCTCTTTTATAATTCCATAGAAGACTTGGAGCTTGAAGACCTTTAGTAGATGTATTTAATATATACATATGATAGGCTAAGGAAGCCAAGGTTGTTACGGTGGATCCTTACCACCTTACTTTCTTGTAGAGTCTATTGTACATTTTAAATTATTTTAATAAATAAAAATTTGCTACACAATCTCTTTTATTTGCATTACATCATATAGGGGGTTGCTTACATTAGGGGTTAGAAGTTTCCTAGGTTTTCCTTAGTGTATATGTTTCAAACCTTATAAGAATATGTATAATAGATTTAGAATGATATGGTACTTGGTATCCTACATAAAACACATTTAATTTATCTTACATACATACAAGCATTTTATTTTTTGTAACATACACTAGCCTAGAACACAAACCAATGGTAAGGTATGAGGGACTTAAGCGTCGGGGCTACCATAGTTCTCTTATAGTTAAGGCCATTGTGCTACTGAAATTTGTTTGAAATTTTGGGAGTTAAAAAATTTAGTTAGAAAAATTAAAGTAGATAAAATGTAGAGTTCTTAGGGAGTCATCTCTATTGTGACTTAGTTCTCAAATCTATGCTTTTATATCATGTGAGTTTTTTATAATACAAAAATATTATTATGTTAATTATTATTTCTCCTAACATATATTACAAAATTGTACTTGTGTTATTTATGTGTACTAATATTTTCAAAAAAATCAGACTCCAGATTGTCAAAGACTTCAGGACATATTAGATTAAGGTTTATTGTAATTGAAGTCTATACCTTTTCTATTTTTCTTGAGTTTGAGAAAGTGTGATTATAATTGGGTAATTGTGCACACACATACTGGGGGAGTGAGTCAAAACTTGTATTTTAAAATAAATCATACTCTATGATTCTAGAATCGTATGGGAATATTTGACCAGAGTGTTCCTCCAAAAAGAAGTTATTCGAATCATGCCTTAGAATTTTTTGATTGAACTATTCATATTGTACAAAGTTAGATTCGTACAAACAATGTCCATATTATAAAATAGGTACATACCAGTTCATCCCAAATGAACTCATCTTTTTTTTAACTAATCATACTATACAAAATTAGTTTCATATAGATGATATCTAAAGTACGCAATGGGTGCGTACTAGTTCATCCACAGGAACAGGTAAATTTTTTGAATTTTTTATACTGGACAAAATTTGTCTCATACAAATGACATCCAGGGTATGAATTAAACTCATCCATTTTGTATAATATGAAGTATGATTTGTTTTAACAAGTTCATACTGTATGATGTAGGGTTCATACAAATGACAACAAGACAATAAAATGGGTTCGTACATTATCATATCAGATGAATATGTTCATTTTATATTGTTCATATAGTACAATGTTAGTTCATACATACGATTGAAAGAGTACAAAATCAATTCATAAAGGATCATAAAAGGCTTTTTTAAACTATTCATACATTTGAAGTATGGTCATACTATACGATCCAAGTTCGTTCAGCTTAAAATTTTTAGTTTTCTAGACAGTTTTTTATGTCTTTCATATATATGAGTCCTATAGACTGAATGTACATACTTCTTCTACAAATTTTATTTTGAGAGTGAGAGTATTTAGGGAGAGTGTTTGGGAGTGAGGATTGAGAGATCTTGCTTGTGAAAAATATTAAGGGTTCATAAGATTGCCCAAAGGTGATGATCTCTTTATATGTTCTTCGAATCTCTTCCCTATTTCTTTGAAGACTCTTGAGAGAAGATATTTGGAGAAAATCTGGTACTTCTCCATCACCAGGAGAGTGAAAAAGGACATTGATACTCTACCATCACTAGGAGGGTGAAAGAGGATGTTGGTACTCTGTCGTCACCAGGAGGGTGAAAAAGGACATTAGTACTCTGCCATCACTAGGAGGGTGAGAAAGGATGTTGGTACTCTGTCATCACCAGGAGGGTAAAAAAGGACATTAGTACTCTGCCATCTCCAAGAGGGTGAGAAAGGATGATGATACTTTATCACATCGGGGTTTGGTGAACGATAGCTTATTGTAAGGGCTTCTCCACCTTGCTGCGGGAGCAAAAGGAGAGTCACTTTGGTATAGTACAATACGTGAAGAGGAAGTCTTCAGGGAGTGGATGTAGGTCTAGTTGGACCAAACCATTATAAAATTTGGTGTTTCTTTGTCTTTATTTTTTAATATTTTTATTTTCTACACTTACATTTTGTTGTTAAAATTTTCTTTTTATAAAATTTATTATTATGCATATAATCTTAAATCAATTTTCTAAATTACCAATTCACCTCCCCTCTTGGTTAGCCTTGGGATAATTATATTAGTCTAACAACCTATTTGAGCTTTAATTTGGTATGAGAGCTAACTTTCAAAATTTAAGGTTTAGGCAACTTTTTGAAAATGATCATGACTATTTTTGGAAATAGTAACACACATGAAGGATATTTGATTACTAGACCACCACTATTTGATAGCATTCCTTTCTATTTTTGGAAAACTCATATGTCTACTTTTCTTCAATATCTTAACTATCGCATGTGGATTTTAGTACAGGAAGGATACACTAGACCAACTAAACTTGTAGAAGGTATTAAGACCTAAACACCTTTTATTGATTGGCTAGTATAAGAAAAAGATTTAGCTCAATTAAATGAAAATTTTTTGAATAGTTTCTTCTCTGCCATAAAATCTGAAGAGTATATATGTGTTTCAACCTGTAAAATTAGAAAAGAAATTTGGGATAGACTTTGCATTACATATGAAGGAACTAATGAGGTGAAACAATCTAGATTAAACATTCTACTACATAATTATGAACCATTTTTCATGAAACTAAATGAATCAATCACTGATATGTATACTCATTTCACAAAAATAGTCACTTCATTGTATGCTTTAGGTAGGGAACTAATAAATTCTGAAAACATAAATAAAATTCTTTGTTATTTGCCAACTATTTATGATGTAAAGATAAATGATATATTGGAGTCAAAATACTTAAATATTTATTATATTGACAATCTACTTGGATCACTAATTGTTTACGAGCAAGAAGTGACATAAAGACAGATTGATGTAGGTGACAAGGGAGGGAGAAAAATATTACTTTGAAAGTGGATGACTCAGAAAGTGATCAGTCAAAACATGAGGATGAAGATCATATTAAGCTCATGATGAGGCAATTCAAAAGTTTCCTAAGAAGATATCAAAGAAGGCATCAACAGTGGAATAAAGGTAAGTTTCATAAAAATACAAAAGTTTCAAATGACGTGATTTATTATGAATGTAAGAAGCCTGAATATATTAAATCCAATTGCCTAAATCTCAAAGCTAATCCTAACAAGAAGAAAGTTAAGGAGAAAATAAATGTTAAGAAGGGCAAGAAAAGACTACAGAGAGCATTCTAGGCGGACTCGTCATTTGATTCTTTAGAAATAGAAGAAAAGGAGGAAGTCATGAACTTGTGCTTTATGACAGACAATCTTGATTGCTCATATGAAGAGAAGGTATGTGATTTATCCTATGATGAGTTATTAGATGTTTTTGAGAAAATTCATACTACATATAGAAACTCAAAAAGCTACATGCTAAGTTGAACATAAAATTTTCAAATTTACAAAAATAGCATGTAATACTTTGGAATGATCCCACATTGATTGATAGCAAACACATAAGATTATTGGATGACTTTGATGATTTGAACAAACAATATGAACGATTGAAATCATTATATATTGAACATAAAAATGATTTTAAAATGTTTATGGATGAATCAGATCAAAGAGAATATGAGTTAAGAGTTAAGAATACTATTTTAGAAAGTGTTAACTCATATTTTAAAGTGGAATTGAAAGCTCTAGAGGAAAATATGACACGCCCTACACTTGAACACTTTTTCGATCCTGATTAGAAGCCTAAAATTTCAAAACCTAGGAAAAGATAATATAACTATCATAGATTGATGAATCCTTTTCTTGGAGTTAAATATTTTCTTGTGGAATGATTGGTCATATTTCTCACACTTGCACTATTTATAGTAAATCATATCTAGTATGGAGACCTAAGATGCATAAATCATAGCATATCAAACAAGCATCAAGATCATTATTGCCAAGAAGTGAACCCAAACTTATTTAGGTTCCCAAGTTTAAAATTTGATCATTTTATAGAAATGCTCTTATACAAGACCTCGTAAGATTATTTGGTGCCTAGTATCGGATGTTCAAGTATATGACTGGAGACACAACATAATTTATATCATTGGAAACCTGGAATATTGGAGATATTATGATAAGGAAAGTGGTAAGTATAGCTCTGATTAGCAACAAGAACAATTTTTCATTGAAAATATTATTGGTAGAAGGCTTAAAGCATAACTTGTTGAGTATTAGTCAGCTATATGATAAAGATTATAGTGTTAAATTTTTTCTCATAAGTTGTATTATAAGACAAAATGGAATTGATATATTACATGGAAATAGGGAAAATAATATATACATATTTGATTTGAATTTTGTTAAATATTTTAATGTTTTTTTCTTAAAAGAATTACTGATGAATCATGATTATGGCATAAAAGACTTTGTCATGCAAGCATGAAAAATCATAGGAAGATTACCCAGCAATAATTGGTTAGAGGAATACCTAAACTAGACTTCACTAAGGATTACATGTGTGATGCATGTCAATTAGGAAAATAGGCGAAGTCCTTCTTTTATTCAATTAAGGATTTTAAAACTAGGAAATAGATGGAAGTCCTATATATGGATCTTTTTGGATGGGTTATTACTATAAGTCTAGGAGGAAATGTTTTTGGATTTGTAATAGTTGAAAATTTTTCAAGATTCACTTGGGTCAAATTCTTGCTTCAAAAGAGTAAATTATTTAAGGAATTTAGAAGTTTTTCTACTTGGATTTAGAGAAAACAAGGGTATGAAATTTTATCAATTCAAAGTGATCATGGAGGAGAGTTTGAAAATGAAAATTTTGAAATTTTTGTAGAGAGAAAGGAATTAATCATAATTTTTCATTACCAAGAACCTCTCAATAGAATGAGATAGTTAAAAGGAAGAATAAAACACTAATATAAGCTGCTAGAGCTATGTTGGCAGAATACTCACTTTCAAAATATTTTTGGGATGAAGCGATTAGTATGGCTTATTATATTCTGAATAGGATGAACATTAGTTTCAAATTGAACAAAACAACCTATGAACTTGTTAGAGGGAGAACACCTAATCTTTCACATTTGTATGTTTTTGGATGATAGATGTTAATTCATAATAATGGGAAAAATCCTTTAGAAAAATTTGATCATAAATCAAATAAAGGAATATTTCTAGGATATTCAAGTGTTGGCAAATTCTATAGGGTTTTTAATAAGCGAACTTTGGTAGTTGATGACACCACACATGTTGTTTTTTATAAATGTGGCATTTCAAAAGAGCCAAGGTTGGAAGAAAATCATATTAGAAATATATCCCAAGGAATTGAAAAGATAAAACTTAGAAGAGAATGTTGGATCAGAAAACCCTTTGCCTAGAGAATGGAAATTTACTAAGAGTCACCCTAAAGAATTTATTTTACATGAACCTAGTGAGGGTGTTAAGATTAAGCATGGATTTAATAAAGAAGTGAATAATTATGTCTTTATATTAATGATTAAACCCAATAATATAAATCAAATACTTTTAAATGAATTTTGGATTTTGGCCATACAGGAAGAATTGAATCAATTTGTTAGAAATGATATTTGGGAAATGATTAAAAGGCCTATGGATCAAAGAATTATTGGAACTAAGTGGGTATTCAAAAATAAAATGAATGATCTAGGCATTGTGATTAGAAATAAGGCAAGATTGGTGTCCAAGAGGTATAATCAATAGAATGGATTGATTTTGAAGAAACCTTTTCCCCTATAGCAAGACTTGAAGCGATAAGGGTTTTACTAGTCTTTACATGTTTTAAGGGTTTTAAATTATATCAAATGAAAGGTAAGAGTGCTTTTCTTAATGGAGTGATATAAGAGAATGTTTATGTTGAGCAACCTCCAGGATTTAAAAATTCAAAATTCTCAAATCATGTGTTTAAATTGAAAAATATATTATAAGGACTAAAATACACACATAAGGTTTGGTATAAGAGGTTAAGCATTTTCCAATTAGAGAGATCATTTATTAAAGGAAGTGTGAACACCACTCCCTTCTTAAAAATGGTAGGGGATGACCTACTCATTATTTAAATTTATATTGATGATATCTTGTTTGGATTTACCAATAAAAATCTTTGTGATGATTTTTCAAAAATAATGAGTAGTGAATTTGAAATGCGTTTGATGGGAGACTTGAGTTATTTTTCTTTGTTTTAGCATAAAGGAAAATGAGGAATAAATATTTCTTAATTAGTCAAAGTATATTAAAGGTATCCTCAAGAAATATGAAATGGATAATGGTAAACCTATGATAATACAAATGAGTTCCTCAATGCAATTAGATAAGGACTATAAAAGAAAATATATTGATAAAAAAAATTAAAGGAATAATTGGATCATTGCTTCACTTGGCTATTAGTAGACCAGATATCATATTTAGTATTTATGTGTGCTAGATTTCAATCTGATCCAAAGGAATCATATTTGACAGCACTTAAAAGAATTTTGAGATATCTTTTGGGAAATCAAAACTTAGGGATTTGGTATCCTAAGCATAGCGCTTTTTTTTGAAATTATTTGATATTCTGATTCAAATTTTGAAGGATGTAAGGTTGATCAGAAAAGTATTTCTAGAGCTTATCAATTCAAAGAAAACTCTTTAGTTTCTTAGTCTAGTAGGAAATAGAATTCAGTAGCCTTTTATACTACAGAAGCATAATACATTACATTAGATAGTTGTGTGGCACAAGAGCTTTGGTTAAAATAATAATTGATTGACTTAGGATTTTCAATTGACACTATTCAAATTTTCTGTGACAATATAAGTATCATATGTATTTCAAAGAATACTATTTAATATTCTAGAACAAAACATATTAATATAAGGTATCATTTCATTAGAGATTATATGGCTAATGGAGAAATTGAATTGCATCATGATACTACTAAGAATCAACTTACAGACATTTTTACAAAGCCATGGCTTTAGAAATGTTTAGCACCATAAGAACCAGATTAGATGTGATTGATCTTAATAATTAAATTTAATATATGTAAATTTGATTTGTAATGTATCGGTGTGTTTGTTTATTTTCTTAGGTTATTTGTTGGAGTTTGTATGTTTTTATTTTTATTATTTTTGTTTATTTTTCTTTTGTTACATTTGTATTTTTAGTTTTGATTTTACTGGTAGCATGTCATCAGATTTTGAGTGATTGGTGTTTGAAAAGGTTCTCTATTTATCATGTATTATTTTAAGTGTTTTCTTTATATTTACAAAAAAAAATTCATTTTGTACGAAATCTATAGCATGTACATAATGTGTTTCTGTATTGAACATAGAAGACTAAAATTTTCAATTCATATAATAATGTATGATGTCATCATTGTTTGTATGATTGGGGACTATTTTTAAAGGTTTAGTTATTTTTTCAGATCGTACGTACGAAATTGTATTTCATCTGCACAATCCTGTTGTTAGTTTCTCATGTGGATAAACCTAACTGTCATAAAATGATCATTTTTTTTATCATCTCGGATGAATAGGTGTTCATCTGTATGATAATTTGGTCAAAAATTCTATACAAAATGATGCCTCAAGAATGAAATTTTATGAAAAGTCATTTCATTTTTGGTCATTTCTATTCATATGTACAAAATATGTTTCATCCCATAAGATTTTAAAATCATACGTTCGAATCAATTTCATAATATACGATAGGTCATTTTTCTTTTAATAGAAAGGTCTTGGATAAGTTTTTTTCTTCATATTATCATTTATTTCAAAACATTCTTGAGTCCAAACCTTAGGAATGACCAGTAGTAAAAGCCGACCTCACACTTCTAAGGCTCATCCTCTCAATATGGTAGAGATGACAACTTCCTCTCTAAGGAAAATGATGAAGCTTTTGATCAATATTTTGCAGCCAAAATAACCCCTTCTCAACTCCTCTTTCCAAGTGACATCAACTTCTCTATCATGCCCCTTTTCGCCTCAACCCAATTTTCCTTTATCCTTTCCTTAATTTACACATACCATCATGAAACTTTTCAAATTTTTTTTACAAATATGAAGGTAAACTAAGATCACACTAGGATTACCTCTTTTTTCTATAAGTAGTGTGTTGAAATCACCAAGGAAGATCTTGGAAACTTCCTTTACATTAGATACCAAGGAGTTAGGGAAAACACCTTAAACTTTAGAGTAGATTTTGATCGGTCAAAAATAAACAAGAATCTTAGAGGTGTAGCACAAGTAAGCCATCTTTCTTGTATTTAAAATTACATATTTTTACAAGTACATCAATCCCAAGGAACATTCTACTTTGCAGGAATATAAAAGTAAGTAAATAAAGGCAGTTATATAATTATATATGCGATGAATGCATTATGAATAGTTATAAATACAATAAAGTAAAGATAGAAAAGTAAAGTACACGGCCCTCACTTATTCACTCTGCTCTCTGGTGCATTGATAAGAAAGTAAATATGCAAACTATGATTTACAGAAAAGTAAGCAAACACACATGGGTTCCCTCTAGGCAAGACACCTGCAATCAAACCACAACAAACCACCAGCCTAACCTAGGCTTATCTAGCAAGCATCTAAGTATGTGAAAGAGGTCGTATGGATTGGATAGGTCCTATAGAAATTTATGTTTGAATTGCATATATTATTAAGGTATCATTAAAGGCCAAAAGGGAATTTAGTTAAAGTTTAAATGAAATATATTTAATTTTTAAATCATTCCAATTTTAGAGGTTAGAGTTATAGATTTAGTTTTATAGATTATAGATTCATTACTCCTTAAGTGCAGGAAATTATCAATTTATAAGTCCTAAGACTTTTAGAATAAGCACCCATCTTATATGGAAGACAGGTGTACATTTGAGAGTCCCTAAAATTTTATTAGAGTGAGAAAAGGGACCATGCAATGCAATGTGATATACTTTCCAAAAGGAGTCGAGTATGCCACATAAGGTCAGCATGTTATTAAGGGTCTGAAGATCTCCTAATCCAATGTATTAGTGCCCCTCTGAAAAAATCGTGCATAATACATAGGAGATCTTTTTGTTATTTAAGTGTATTAAATGTCTTTTAACTCAAAATGCCTAAAGCCCTCCAAAAGGAATCAAGCTTTAGGCATAAAGGCCTTAATCCATTTAATTCAAAATTAATAATCAAATTTAATTTGTTAAAATAAATTTTAACAAATCAAACTATCAAATTAATTTAATTTAAATGAAATAGAATTTAATTTAAATGCTTATAGATTTTAATATAATATTTAGAATCTTTTAATTAATTATAAGATTTTTAATGATTTTTAATTAAATGTGGATGATTTATTAATTAATTTAAATTTGAAAACTATTAAAAAAATATTTAAGTTGAATTATTAATCTCTGACTTTTATTTGATTTAAAATGAATTTTAAGATTTATTTATTATTTTTAATTAATTATTTATAAAAAATGAGTTATTTAATGAATTATTAATGAATTAAAAATTAAATTTTATTTAAAATTTTTATTATAATAAAATTTATAATTCTATGATTTTATTTTATTTTATTTTATTTTTTAATGAATTTTGGAATTTATTTATTATATTTAATCAATTATTAATGAAATTATTTAACAAATGAACTATTAATGAATTTTTAATTAAAAAAATATTTAAAATTAAACTTAATATGTTTCTAATTTTTATTTAATTTTAATTGAATTTATTTTAAATTTTTAATATTATTTGAATTTTAATGAAATTATTTAATTAAAGGTTGATTAAAGGTTAATTAAAGTTGAATGAAGTTTAAATTTGTATTTTGATTTTGAATGATTGAATATTTAATTTAGATTGATTAGAGTGATTTGAGGTTATTTTTAGGTTTTTAGGAATTTTATTCAACTTATTTGGGTTTATAAAAAAAATCTAAATCTTTAATAAAGGATCACCTAAATCTAATAGTAATTTGAAGGTTGATTAATGTCAAATCAAGGTATATTTTATCAAAAGGTATATGACACTAATTTTATATGTTTATGTTTCATCCCAAAAGGGATGTATATAATTCATCCTAAATTAACTAAGTTAGCTAAGACACACCTTAATTTTTGCCCTTAGTGTCACTAGGTTATATAATAGCAATCATAGTTTCTGTAACCCTTGAACACTAATTCTTATTGTTGAGATAATTCCTATTTAGTTTTACATGTTTGATATTCTTGCAACTTGTATTATTGCTTTGATTATTATTTCTTATAACATATTTTTGGAAGAATTATTTTGCTCTTGTGTGACCTAATATTTCAAGGAAATCATACTCCAGATTGTTGAAGACTTCAAATCAAGATCAGTTTGGAGTGTATTATAAAATGAAGTCTGTATTTTTTATTTTATTGTGTCTAAGAGAGTGTGATTGTAATTGAGTGACTGAGCACACACACACACCGGGGGAGAGTTTTAAAATTCATATTTTTAAACTGATCGTATAATATGATACTATTTCATACAGGACAATCTGGTCAGTTAATTTTCCCCAACAAGCAATAGTGCAAACATAAATGACAAAAAAAATTCTAAGTATAATTCATACGTATGATATTTTTAATTGTACTGGGATGATGGTCTTGGTTCGTCCTCAAACAAAGATCATATGGATGATATTTTTTTATTATACTCGGATGATGGCCTCTGGTTCATCTCGATGAAGATCTTATGGATGATATTTTTAATTGTACCGGGACGATGGCCTCTGGTTTGTCCTCGAACAAAGATTGTACTAACAATATTTTTTTATCGTACCAGGATGATGGTCTTTATTTGTCCTTGAACAAAGATCATATGGATGATATTTTTTTATCGTACTGGGACGAAGGGCTCTGGTCTATTTTTGTTCATTTCATCTTGACAATTCGTAAATATAAACTTTGAAATTTTTTTTGTTCATACCAGATGAACACTGTTCAAACCAAATGATGATCGGGTATAAAATGATTTCGTACCAATTCATAATGAGTTCATATGCAACATTATTTAAACTATTCGTACGTACGAATATACGATCGTATAATATGATTGTGGATGGTCAAAATTGAAAAATTCAATGTTATGGATGGTTTTTCATGTCTTTTGTATAAATGGTCCCCTAAAAACTGACACTTAATCTTTTTGTCATCTGGTCTTCGTGATTTGTAAAGGGCAATCAAAGGAGAGAGTGTGAGAGAGTGTTTGAGAGAGATTTCTTCCTTGTAAAATATGAAGGGTTCACAAGGTTACTCAAAGGTAAGGATATCTATGTGTGATTTGTGTTTCTTCACTCTTTTTCTTATCTTTCTAAATTGCTTGTGTGAAGATCTTTTAAGAAGATCCAGTTCTTTGCCAACACTTGGAGAGTGTGAACAGTCAAGGTTCTGTGCCTATACTTAGAGAGTGTGAACAGCCGAAGGTTCTCTGCCTACACTTGAAGAGTGTGAATAGTCGAAGGTTCTCTGCCTATACTTGGAGGGTGTGAAAGGATGAAGGTTCTCTGCCTACACTTAGATGGTGTAAAAGGATGAAGGCTCTCTGCCTACACTTGGAGAGTTTGAACAGTTGAAGGTTCTTTGCCTACACTTGGAGGGTGTGAAAGGTTGAAAGTTCTCTGCCTATACTTGGAGGGTATAAAAAGATGAAAGTTCTCTACCTGCACTTAGAGAGTGTGAACAGTCAAAGGTTCTCTACCTACACTTGGAGAGTGTAAAAGGATGAAGGTTCTCTACCAATATTTAGGTGTGTCTCTACCAACATTTAGAGTGTGAACAACCGAAGGTTCTCTGCCTACACATGGAGGGTGTGAAAGGATGAAGGTTCTCTGCCTACACTTAAATGATGTGAAAGAATGAAGGTTCTCTGCCTACACTTGTTGGGTATGAAAGGACGATGGTTCTCTGCCGCACAAAAAATTTGTGGAAAGAGTTTTATAAAGGCTTCTCTACCTTACTGTGGGAGCAAAATGAGAGTCACTTTGATAATAGTGTAATACCTAAAGGTGGGAGGCTTCAGGGAGTGGATATAGGTCATGTTTGACTGAACTACTATAAACCTTTATGTCTTTTTTATTTCTGCTGCATATTTACTTACTACAAGTAATTTTTTTGTGGTTGAAAAATTATTTTTAAAACTTGCTATAAATCATTAACTGGCTTTATTTTTAAAAATCCAAGAAGGCTAATTTTTTTAAAAAAGTATCAATTCACCCCCCCCCCCTCTTGGTTAGCCTTGGGACATTAAGTTAGGTTTAAAAGCCTAATTAAGATTTAATAAGAATCAATAAGTGGTATCAGAGCTTTGTTTCAAATTCATAAATTCAGACTACTTTTTGATTAATGAGCATCGCTATATTTAAAAACTAGAACACACTAGAAGGTTACTCTATAGTTAGACCTCCTTTGTTTGACAATATTCCTTTTGATTTTTGGAGAACACGCATGACAACATTTTTAAGTCACTAGATTATCGTATGTGAATCTTAGTTCAAGAAGGGTATGCAAAACTAACTAGATTAGTTGATGAAATTAAAGTTGAAATTCCCTTTGCAGAATAGATGTAGAACAACATAACTTAGCACAACTTAATACTAAATATTTAAACAATTTCTTTTGTGCACTTAAGTCAAAAGACAAAATGCGGTTTACACTTGCAAAAGTGGAAATGACATATGGGATGGACTTTGTATAACTTATGAAGGGACTAAAGAAGTTAAGTAATCTAGACTAAATATCTTGTTACATGACTATAAATTATTTCACAAACCCAATAAATCTATTTCTAACATGTACATAAGATTTACATAAAATAGTCACTTCTTTACATGCAATATGTAGGGAACTAATGAACACTGAAATGGTTAATAAGATTCTTCATTATTTGTCTATTACATATGATGCTAAAATTACTATAATTATAGAGTCTAAAGATTTAATTATTTATTCTATTGATAATCTTCTTAGTTCATTAATTACCTATGAGCAAGGAGTGAGTCAAAGGAAGATTGATACAGGTGAACATCGAAAGGAGAAGAACATTATATTTAAAGTGGAGGAGTATAAAGTGATCTATCGCAACTTGAGGAAGAGGACGATATAGCTTTGATGACTAGACAGTTTAGAAGCTTTCTGAAGATGAAGCAAAAGAGATGCCAACAATGGAACAGAGGTAAGTTCAATAGGAATGTTAAGGTTTCTAATGATATGATTTCCTACGAGTGAAGAAAACCTAGACACATAAAGTTAGAATGCCCAAACTTAAAGCTACTCCTACTAAGGAGAAGGTAGAGGAGAAACCAAAAGAGAAGAAGGGCAAAAAGAGATTCCAAAGAGCTTTTTGGGCGAACTCAGCTTCAGAATCATCTGAAAATGAAAAGGAGGGAGTCATCAACTTATGCTTGATGGTCAATAATCTTTATTAATTAGATCAAGAAGAGGTATGTGACTTAACCTATACTAAAGTTTTAGAAGTTTTTGAAAGAATACATGATGCATATAGGAAGTTAAAGAAAATACATGCTAGTATGAATATAGAATTACAAGAATTACAGAGAGAACACAAAATCCTTAGGAAAGATCATACATTGATAGATAACAACCACATGAGATTACTTTATGAGTTTGATAACTTGAATAAGGAGAATGAGATTTTGAAAATATCCTATGCTCAATTAGAAAAAGAATTTAAAGATTTTAATGATGAATCAGAGAGTGAAAAATATAATTTGAACTATAGTAAGAATATTCTAAAAGATATGAATACATTTTTTAAATTGAAAGTGTAATCTCTCGAGGAAAATAGGAAACCCCCATCACTTGAAGATTTTATAAATCCTATTTTGAAGCCAAAATTTTTACAACCCAGAAATAGATAGAATAGTTATAGAAGATTGAGAAATCCATTTTTTAGAGTTAAATGTTATAGTTGTGGATTAATTGGACATATTTTACATACTTGTATCTTACATAGAAAAAACTCATTTAGTGTGGAGACCAAAGATGTATAAACCTAAACATATCATACATGCATCTATTTTTAATTTTCTAAAAGGTGAACCCAAACTAGTTTGAGTTCCTAGGTCTAACATTTGATGATTTTGTAAGGATGCTCTCATACAAGACCTCGTGAGAGTATATGGTACTTGGCCAGCAGTTGCTCAAAGCATATGACTAGAGACACTAAGCAATTTAAATAACTAGAAGCCAGAAGTGGAGGCAGGGTTACACTTGGAGAAAATACCTTTATGAAGGTGGTTGGATCAGGTATGATTGGAAACTTGCAAAACTTCTTCATTGAAAATATACTACTTGTAGAAGGCTTAAAGCATAATCTTTTGAGTATTAACCAGCTATGTGATAAAGGATATAGTGTAAATGTTTTTCTACTAGCTTCATATTAAGCCTAAATGATAATGATGTTTTGCATGGTTTAAGGGTAAACAATATTTATATGTTAGATTTAAATTATATCAAATATCCTACTACTTTTTGTTTGAAAACTATTTCTGATGAGGCATGGCTTTGGCATAGGAGACTTTGTCACTCTATCATGAAAAATCTAAGGAGAATTATCCAAAAGAACTTAGTGAGAGGTATACCTAAATTAGACTTTACTGGGGACCACCTTTGAAATGCTTGTCAATTAGAAAAATATGTGAAGTCCTCTTTTAGTCCAATAAGGATCTTAGAACTAGTAAGCCTTTGGAGATTTTACATATGGATATTTTTGAATCGGTTGGAACAGTAAGTCTAGGAGGTAAGGTATACAGATTTATTATTGTTGATGATTTTTTAAGATTCATGGTTAAATTTTTATATCATAAGAGTGAATCATTTGAGGAGTTTAGAGATTTTTTAACTCGGATTCAGAGAAAACTAGGTTGTAAGATCTTAATAATCTAAAGTGATCACGATAGTAAATTTAAAAAAGAAAAATTTAAGGATTTTTGTAAAGAGAAAAGAATTGATCATAATTTTTCTGTACCTAAAATTCCTCGGCAAAATGGAGTAGTCAAAAGAAATAATAGAATATTAATAAAAGCCGCTAAAGCCATATTGGTAGAATATTCACTTCCTAAATATTTTTGGGCTGAAGTGATTAGCACTGCATGTTATGTTTTGAATAGGGTGAATATCAGGTCGAAATTGAATAAAACACCATATGAGATACTTAAGGGGAGAACACATAATTTGTCACATTTACATATTTTTAATATAAGGTGTTCATACATAATAATGAAAAATCTACCTTAGAAAAATTTGATCCAAATTCAGATGAAAAAATTTTTCTTGGATACTCTAGTATTGGAAAATCTTATAGAGTATTCAATAAAAGAATTTTGATAGTTGCGGAGACCACACATATTATATTTGATGAATCTAAAACTTTAGAAGAGCTAAATTTGGAAGAGGAAGAGATAAAAGACTAAGAAGATTGATTTGGAAGAAAAACATGAGATAGAAAAACATGTTGCCTAGATATTTCAGATTTTCTAAAAACCACCCTAAGAAATTGATCTTAGGTTAACCTAGTGAGGGTGTTAGGATTAGGTAAGGACTAAGTAAAGAAGTCAATTATTCTACCTTTATTTCAATGAAAGAACCTACAAATATAGATCAAACACTTTCAAATGAATTTTGGATTTTGGCAATGCATTAAGAGTTAAATCAATTTATAAGAAATGAAGTTTATGAATTAATTGTAAGGCCAAAGGATCAAATTGAGTTAGAACTAGGTGGGTATTCAAGAATAAAATGAATGACTCAATAGTTGTTGTTAGAAATAAGGCTAGATTGGTGGCTAAAGGGTATAATCAGATTGAAGGGGTTGATTTTGAGGAGACTTTTTCCCCTATAGTAAGACTTGAAGCAATTATGGTTTTGTTAGCCTTTACCTATTTTAAAGGATTTAAATTATATCAAAATGGATATTAAAAGTGCCTTTTAAATAGAGTGATTCAAGAGGATATTTATGTTGAATAACCGCTAGGTTTTGAAAATTAAAAATACTCAAATCATATTTTTAAATTGAAAAATACATTGTATGGATTGAAATAGGCACCTAGGGCTTGGTATGAGAGGTTGAGCACTTTCGTACTTGAGAGATCTTTTGAAAAAGGAAGTGTGGACACAACTATTTTTTTGAAATAATTGGGAAATGATATCCTCATTGTACAAATTTATGTTGACAATATCATCTTTGGATCTACAAATAAAAATCTTTGTGATGATTTTTCTAAAATAATGAGTAGTAAATTTGAGATGAGTCTAATGAGAGATTTGAGTTACTTTCTAGGCTTTAGCATTAAGCAAATTAAGGAGGGTACAATTCTTAATCAATCAAAGTATGTTAAGGATATCCTCAAAAAGTATAAAATGAACAATGTTAAACCTGTCAGTACACCTATGAGTTCCTCAGTTTAGTTGGATAAGGACCCAAAGAGAAAATCTATTAATCAAAAGAAATTTAGAGGGATTATTAGATCCTTTCTTTACTTGACTGCTAGCAGACCCAATATTATGTTCAGTATTTATTTGTGTGTTAGATTTTAATCAGATCCAAAAGAATCATATTTGATGGCAGTGAAAAGGATTTTGAGGTATCTCTTGGGAACTCAGAACTTAAGGATTTGGTATCCTAAGTTCAGCTCTTCATTTGAAATAATTGGATATTCAGATTCGGACTTTGTAGGTTGTAGGGTTGATAGAAAGAGTACTTCCATAACTTGTCAATTCATAAGAAATTCTTTAGTTTCTTGGTCTAGTAGAAAATAAAATTTTGTAGCCCTATCTACTGCTAATACTGAATACATTGCCTTAGGGAGTTATGTGGTATAAGTTCTTTGGTTGAAATAATAGTTGATTGATTTAGGATTTACAATAGATACAATTCTAATTTATTGTGATAATACTAGTGTCATTTGCATTTCAAAGAATCCTATTCAATATTCTAGAACCAAATATATTGATATAAGGCATCATTTTATAAGGGATCATATATCCAAATGAGAAATTAAACTAAACCATAATTCAACTGAAAATCAACTTGCTGATATTTTACAAAACCACTAACCTTTGATATCTTTAGCACATTAAGAATAAGGCTCGGTGTGATTGACCTCAATGCTTAATTAAATTTTTCTGCAAACTTGATATTTGTGTTAATGTATTTTTCTATTTTTGTAATTTTATGTGTGTATTTGTTTTTGTGATTTTTGTGTTTTTGTGTTTTGTGTGATCTTATAATATTTTTCACATCAAATGTTCTGTTTTTGATTGATTGTGTGAATTTTTCTAAGTGATCTATTTGTACTGTATGAAATTCCTTTCGTATTGTACGAATTCTATAGCATGATGATCGTTGGGTTGGATTGATTGCATATAATTTTTATTTTTAATACACTTCATATGTATGATCTCTAGATCATCCTGGACGATGGTTATTCATTCATATATACACATGTAGATGGTTACACGGGCAGAATCATTTATTATAACTGATCATATGTATGAACCTGGAGTTTGTACATATGAACCACGTGTCATTCAATATGGGGGACAAATCAAATCGTTATTAAAATGATCTTAAATAACTGATCATCTCGAACAAACACCTATTCTTCTGTTTGATAGTATGGTCAAAAAGTCTGTACGAAAGGATGCCTCGTAAATTATGTGATTACAAAAAGTTGTTTTATTTTGAACGTACTTATTCATACATATAAAGTTTATTTTTGTACGTACGAACCCTTTAATCAAACTACACGAAACAATTTATGTACATATGAAAGATTATTTTTTCATTAAATAGAAGGGCATTAGAACTCAAATCTCATTCACTTCAATAGCCTTTTAAAACCTTATCATCTTTTAATCCTTTAATGGCAAGTTCTAGCAAGAGGGGTAGACTTAATAAGGGTCCATCTTCTTGGAATGATGAAGATAACTTTCTGTCCAGAACTAAGGAGGAATCATTTTCTAGGTTTATTTTTGTCAAAATCACACCTTCTAGAATTCTTCTTCAAGAAAACATCAACTTTCGAGTAATGCCTCTTTTTTTTGCCACCCAATTTGCTTTTATCCTGACTCTTATTCACTCCTATTACAAGGACACTTTTCACTACTTTCTTGCTAATATGACCTTTAGCACCAACCAAAGTAGGATTAGGTCTTATGTTCTAAAGAAGAGAGTTAAAATAACCAAGGAGGATTTGGGAACAATCTTGCAATTAAGGACTCAAGAAATAAGAGCCCACACTTTGACCTCTGCTTCTAATTTTGACTGGACTGAAATAAATAAAGTGATTAGAGGGATTAGAGAAGTGTGTCATTTTCCTAATGTATCCACTTTAAACCAAAATGCTAGGATCATCCAGCATGTTTTTAGAACCTCTATAATTCCTAAAGCTGATGATCGTATCAATATTACTCTTCTTTCCACTGTTACTTACCTTATCATGACTGGTCAACCTATAGATGAAACCCAACTCATTATTGACTACATTTATGGGCTCTCTGAAATTGGTCATGTCTCTTATAAGAGAAAGAAGAATATTGCTTTAAGAGACCTAGTGACCTATATTCTTAAGAAGAAGTACATTCTAGTTCATCCTTATCCTTATCTAGAATTGCCTATCTACTTCACTGATGCTTCATTCCGAGAAATTTTTGGGAGAGATGATGGAAGTGAAGATTCTGAGGGAGAAGGGGAGCACCTACACCTGTGCCTTCTCAATGACCAGAATTTTAGGAGATGTTCCAGCGCTTTGATAGACTTGAGAGTCATTTTGATCAGTGTTTTAATCAAATTCAGACTCACCTTCACTAGTAGGATGCTCAAGACAAGCAGGACATGGGTTGGATTCGAAGTCAGTTTCAATCAGTGAACACCAATGTGGCTATGATGAATAGCTATTTTAATATCTTCAACCAACCACCTCCTCCAAACCAAGGTCCCTAAGATATTTAGATGTGCTTCTTATGTGATTGTCTTTGCTAGTGCGTAGTGATGTGATGTGATGATTTTTACTTGTTTATTTAGAGTTTTTTCTGTACTTATTTTGTTTTAGAATTTTGAAGTTATGTTGTGATTTTATTGATATCATCTGGGCATTCATTGTATTTCATCGATAACTTGATATCAATAAAAATTATCTTGCTTTGTTGAAGTTGACTTTATTTTTTAATAGAAATGTTTGTTTGCATATATGATAATCCTGACTTAATTGATCTAAAAAGTGGTATAATATGATCAGTAATACAATAATTAATTTCATTAGAAAATCTAATTTCTTAAAAATATAAGTTAATTTATAACTCGATTAAGTTAAGACTATCATATTCATGTTCTTTTTAGGCATACAAATTTTATATTATTATTGCAATTTTGATGTATTATAATTCTTTTAATTCTCTTTTCAATATAATTATCTTTATACTTAGAAAAGTTTATTTTTTTTAAATTATTGATTTTAGAAAGATTAATTTAAAAAAATGAAAATGTACAAGTGTAAAAAAATTAAAAGAATGCGCAAGGGTTCGTAAATCTAAAAGAGATACAAAATTAGCCAAAATACATAAAGATGCACAAAAGTGTGCCATAAATATTGAAAAGATGCACAATGTCGCCACAAGTATATGTTCTTTGCACTATCCTTTAATCTTTAATTTTAAATCAATCTAATGTTCAATTATATTTTGTATTGGAAATTGACTTAAATTAATTTTCATTTCGTCACCTTTGCAATAATTCTCCATATCTATTTATCTAGAATATTTCATGACCTTGATATATTTATCTTGTCTATGTTATATCTTAATTTAAATGTTATGAATCTTTATTTTCCTCTAATAACCATTAATCTTGTTATTGAAATTATAACTCAATCTCTTTCAAGATCAATTATCAAAAGCTTCTCATATGACTTCTTATATTTTTGTTATTGTTTCTTCTTCTCTTTTTGTTATTGTCAAAAAGGGAGAGAAATATTATTTAGTTGTATTTAACTTTTTTTGCGTTGTTCGTGTTTGTTAGAGTTGTTTTAATTTGTGTTTTGTGTATTTTGTGATCTTTAACAAATTAAAAAAAATGTTTGACTAATTTATTCTTAATAGAAATTTCTTAATATTAACATGCTTATTCATTTAGGGGGAATTAAGGAGAAATTTATGATTAAGGGTTTATTCAAATAATAATGGTTTTGCCATCATAAAAAATGGGGAGACTGTTGAGACAATTGCTATTTAGTTTTACATGTTTGATATTCTTGAAACTTGTATATTTTTTATGATTTCAAATATTATTGCTTTGATTATTATTTATCCTAATATATTTTTAAAAGAATTATTTTGCTCTTGTTTGTACAAACATTTCAGAGAAATCATACTCATGATTATTGAAAACTTCAAATCAAAATCAGTTTAGAGTGTATTGTAAATTGAAGTCTGTATTTTTCATTTTATTGAGTCTGAGAGAGTATGATTATAATTGAGTAACTAAGCACACACAAACTGGGGGAGAGTTTTAAAATTCATATTTTTAAACTGATCGTACAATATGATACTATTTTGTATGGGATGATCTAGTCAGTTATTTTCCCCAACGAGCAATGGAGCGAACATAAATGATAAAATTTTTTCTAAGTATAGTTTGTACATACGATAATTTTAATCGTACAGAGATGATGGCTTCTAGTTCGTCCTCAAATGAAGATCATACGGACAATATTTTTTGATCGTATTCAGTCTATGGCCTCTGGTTCATCCTTAAACAAAGATCATAAAGACGATATTTTTAATCGTACCGAGATGATGGCCTCTGGTTCATCCTAGAACAAAGATTGTACGGATGATATTTTTTTATCATACCAGGATGATGGGCTCTGGTTCATCCTTGAATGAAGATCATATGGATGATATTTTTTTACTGTACCAGGACGAAGGGCTCTAGTTTGTTTTCGTTCATTTTGTCCTGACGGTTCGTATATACGAACTTTGAAATTTTTCTATTCATACCAGACAAACACTATTCACACCAGATGATGATTGGGTATGAAATGATTTCATACCGATTCAGAATGAGTTCATACGCAACAATATTTGAATTCTTCATACCTATGAATATATGATCATATAGTACGATCGTGGACATTATAGTGCTTAAAGGAACATTCCTTCGAGAAGTATGTCCCCAGTGGAGTCGCCAGAAAAATCTGTGAGAAAATTTCTCTTAAAATACTTTTTTATTCCCACATGACTTGTTTTATTTATATTTAAATATTTTATTTCAATTAAATCAGCTTAGTTAGACATTATACCACCCCAAAGGGTATACTAATGTCCTTCTATCAATTTAAATGGGAGAAAACTATAATTTATTTCTCTAATCAAAAGCAATATAGGAAAGATACAAATCATCCTGACGGATAATGAATATCTTCTCCTATCGTTCTAAATAGCAAAAAAAAAATTATAAATTTACCCCTTTAATCAAGTATAATAAATATTGGATTCATTGTAACAATAAATCCAATATCTATCTATTTTTTATAATAGAGTTAAATTTTAAATATGGATAAAGCAGATAATCTATGTTCATAGATCTTTCTCCTACCTTAGAAAGGAAACTAAGATAGAGTTTAAATTATTCTGGGATCTAGACTCCCTACAGGGGCAAGCCCCTATAGTTAATTACATCTCATAAGAGAATACTCTCGATTTAAATGAAGACTAATTAATTTTAAAATAATATATGAATTTAACTAAATATTTGCGCTACTTTAAATTTTCATTATTAGGCTTTAGATTATAGATTTTTAACACTAGATTTGAAAGTTTAGATTTAGTTAGAATAAGGAATATGCAAAGAGAAGAGTGTATACAATCTGGACTTACCACCTGCCTAGAGTGGGCTGCCATCTAATAATTCTAATCATAATAATCGTCGATGAATGCAAGATTTAAGATAGCTCTATCTTAAGGATCAAGAAATGGTTAAAGAACTTTAATCAAATGCAAGATATTATGCTTACAAAATAGAAAATCTATATGTGCAAATCATGCATGAATCACAAATTAATAAAAAAGAGTTGATTTTATTTATATAGAATTTACATGTTACATCCCATGGTCTGCAGTAAAGTAAAGGTGGCCAAGCCCCACTAACAACAAACCTAGGTTCTAAGCCTATAAGAAAGTAGAACCAAATATGATTGCTTAAGGTCTTTAGGCACCGAATCTTCTGTGGAATTTCAAAAAGGAACATCCCTTTGAGGGAGGATATTACTTTTTGGAGCCCCACCTATATGTATATAAACAATCATTTTTTTATTCTTTTACATACTCAAGACACTGTATAACTCAATCTATTTATAAGAATCTAGTAATTTAAAATTACATCTTTTTACAAGTACATTAGTCCCTAGGAACATTCTACTTTGCAGGAATATAAAAGAAAGTAAATAAAAGCAGTTATATAATTATGTATATGATGAGTGCAGTGTGAACAGTTATAAATACAGGAAAGAAAATACATAAAAGTAAAGTATACGGCCCTCACTTATTCACTCCGCACTTTGATGCATTAACAGGAAAGTAAATATGCATGCTATAATTTATAGAAAAGTAAGCAAACACACATGGGTGCCCTCTAAGAAAGACACACGTAATCAAACCACAACAAACCACCGGCCTAACCTAGGCTAAACTTGGTTGTCCTAGCAAGCATCTAAGTATGTAAAAGAGGTTGTGTGGCTTGGATAGGTCTTATAGGAATTTATGTTATAATTGCATATATTATTAAGGTTTATCATTAAAAGCCAAAAGAGAATTTAGTTAAAGTTTAAGTGAAATATATTTAATTTTTAAATCATTCCAATTTTAGAGGTTAGAGTTATATATTTAGTTTTAAAGAGCTTATAGATTCATAACTCCCTAAGTGCAGGAAGTTATCAATTTATAAGTTCTATGACTTTCAGAATGAACACCCATCTTATATGGAAGATAGGTGTACATTTGAGAGTCCCCAAAATTTTATTAGAAAAAGAGAAAAGGGACCTTGCAATGCAATATGACATACTTTCCAAAAGGAGTCGAGTATGCCACATAAGGTCACTATATTATTAAGGGTTTAAAGATCTCCAAATCTAATGTATTACTGCCCTCTTGAAAGGAATCGTGCATAATATATATGAGATCTTTTTGTTATTTAAGTATATTAAATGTCTTTTAAATCAAGATGCCTAAAGCCCTCCAAAAGGAATCAAGCTTTAAGCATAAAGGCCTTAATCCATTTAATTCAAATTAATAATCAAATTTAATTGGTTAAAAAAAATTTTAACTAATCAAATTATCAAATTAACTTAATTTAAATGAATTGTAATTTAATTTAAATGCTTATAGATATTATTATAATATTAAGAATCTTTTAATTAATTATTAGATTTTTAATGATTTTTATTTAAATGTGGATGATTTATTCCTGAATTAAAATTAGGAAAATGTTCAAAAAAAGTATTTAAGTTGAATTACTAATCTCTGACTTTTATTTGATTTAAAATGAATTTTAGAATTTATTTATTATTTTTAATTAAATATTTATAGAAAATGAGTTATTTAATGAACTGTTAATGAATTAGCAATTAAATTTTATTTCAAATTTTTATTTTAATTAAAGTTATTATTCTTTGATTTTATTTTATTTTATTTGAATTTCTAATGAATTATGGAATTTATTTATTGTATTTAATCAATCATTAATGAAATTTTTTAATTAAAGAAATATTAATGAATTTTTAATTAAAAAATATTTAAAATTAAACTTAATATGTTTCTAATTTTTATTTAATTTTAATTAAATTTATTTTATATTTTTAATATTACTTAAATTTTAATGAAATTATTTAATTAAAGGTTGATTAAGGTTGATTAAGGGTTAATTGAAGTTTAATGAAATTTAAATTTGTATTTTGATTGTGAATTATTCAATATTTGATTTAGATTGGTTGGAGTGATTTGAGGTTGATTTTAGGTTTTTAGGAATTTTATTCGACTTATTTTGGTTTGTTAAAAAAAATCAAAATCCTTAATAAAGGATCACTTAAATCTATTAGTTGCTTGAAGGTTGATTAATGTCAAATCAAGGTATATTTTATCAAAAGGTATATGACACTAATTTTATATATTTATGTTTCATCTCAAAAGGGATGTGTATCGTTCATCCTAAATTGACTAAGTTAGCTAAGACACCTTAATTATTGTCCTTAGTGTCACCAGATTATATGATAGCATTCATAGTTTATCTAATCCTTGAACACTAATTACAACCACGCCAAAGCATAACAATTATGAGCAATAAAGAAAAGGTGCTCTTACTCTCTATAGAATGATTTTATAGTAAATCTTCATGCTATAGGTCACATAGTTACCTATGAACTTTAATGATTAGCTATAAAAGACTAGATGTATCATATAGAAAACAACTTCAAATCAAATTCACTTCAATTTGATACTACAATCATGTATAGTCTAGCAATTATGTATATAAACTCGTATACTATTGAAAGCAAATTTTCCTCAAATTATACACGATCATAATCTAGAACTATTTTTCAATGGAAGAGGGTTCCTCACTGATTCCATAGAGCCCTAACATGCATGAATTGGATTTAATTTGAATTGTATTTGAACTTACCAAAGTTTAGGTCAAATTATGAACAAGACTTTTATAAATTCAAATATTAAACATCTATGCATCAAATGGACTTAAGAAAAAAAGGGAAGATCAGCATTAGACCCTATTATGCCTCTCTCAAAATTCAGTTCAAAATAATTTATATATTTTTATTTAAGAATAGAATTGTATTTAATATATTTTTGAAATAATTAATAATAAATTAGTCAAAATAGTTTTATTATAATTTTAAAATAAAGTAGATATAAAACTAAAAAGAATTAGCCTAAGAACTCTAAAATTGGATCAGAAATGAAATTACTATGCAATTTTGAAGTTCTAGGTAATTTTTGAATTAAAATATGGTTTTAATAAGACGGGCCAAATGACGGCGCTGACCCAAGCCCAACTCCTCCACGCGGCATGATGGGATTCATCCATATAAGTTAGGTCACTTAACCAATGCGGCATGTCTGTGAGCCGTCGAATCCATCACAACGTGGATTCAATGGCAGAGAGCAAACTCATGGGATTAAACTTGATTCAGAACGATCGAATGGCTAATCTGATTCCCATTATTTTGAATAGATGGACTAGATTGAGTTGAACAAAATATCTTCCATCTATTAGCCAGATCAAGCTGAATCAAAAGAAAAGGAAACAAGATCACAACCGTTAAAACTTGATGAAAGGAATAAACGGTTAGGATTTTGTCCCTAAGCTCAAGCAACCGAAAACCCTAAACTCAAAAAATTTTTTAAACTCCATTTACAGTAGATTAAATGGAATGATCACTGAGATCTAGATGACAATCATTTAGATAAAGAATTGGGAAGTGTTTTTAAGCCATTTGATGCAATGGTCAATGATTTATTTATAAACCTAGAAAAATTCCTAGGGTTTAAGATATATCGTAAAACAATCGATGGATTTGTATGATTTAAGTATGGTTGAATTTGTAGATTGTCCTCATATTGTTCTCTTGAAGACCTCGAGCTTGGAGGAGGCTTCCATAGAGAGTTGAGGAGGTTGGGGCAGAGTTAGGCTCGGTCCTTCATTCTCCTCGTCGCCGGTAGTGTCCAAATGGTGAGAAAAGATTAGGAGGAGGTCGAGGAAGCTCTAGGACTTCAAAGAAAAATGCTAGAGCTCTCGGAGAACGGCTGGAGTGAGAGTTTTAGTGTAATGAATCCTTTTATCCCTCTTTCCCTATTCAGGAGTTTAGAGACAAAATGAAGGGCTGGGATGGATCAAAAATATTATTGGGATGCTTGACACCTGGCCCAGTTCATTATGGAGCAGAGGGAGCACGCTCCTTAAGTGAAAATGACCCTAGGTCATTTTCAAGTGGAGGGGACCACTATGGTTGTTAGGGTCGGGCTATGGGGCACGCCAGCAGCAGTGGGAAGCCGAACTAGCTCCAGGGAATGTTCCAGAACTGTTTAAATGAGTTGGAAAAGTCTGGGTTAGGTTGGGGAAGATGGGTTGAGCTCATTTTAGTTTTTATTGTCCTTTTGACCTATCAATAAGTCAAGGATTGCTGATATGGAATCTAAGGAGCTGAGGGATTAGTTTAGAATAGGTTTGTGGGATTTATAATGGAGGGAGGGTTGGATTTGAAATGATTTGACCATGAGAGCTCATTTAAGCTCTTGTTGACTGTTTGATCAATTAATAAGGGTCAAAGCAGCTTGGCTGGAGTCTAGGTGTGTTGTAGAGTCATTTAATTGATATATGAATCTAGTGTTAAGTAAAGAGATTGGGTTCCATAGGTTTGATCATGGGGAGAGTTTTAAAGCTTGAATTGACTAGTCAACTTTAAGTAAGATTGATAGAATAAGGTGTGGGTGATATTAAGATGTAGGTTTGATAAAATATGATGATTCTGAGAGTGTGGGTTTGATGCATAAGAAAAGGAGTTCCTATGTGACATGGTTTAATCAAATATTTTGACTTGACTAAGTCAAAGTCATTGGGATGGATTTGGGAGATGTTTAAGAACATTTGAATCATGTTTTGAATTTATTTTGACATGTTAATATAGTTGATTGAGTCATATACAAGGATTGGATTCAAATGGGCCCAATGGGCCTTAAAGGGTTATTAGGTCAACCTAGGTTGACTTGGTCAGCCAAGTTAACCCAGGGGGTAGGTCCAGGCTTAGCAAGCTTGAATTGACATTCTAAGACCAATGGAGTTGGTCCCAAGTCCTGGGGAGGTCAAATGGGTCAAAACACCTATTTGAACCCTTAAGAGCCTGTTGGGTCAACCTAGGTTGGCCTGGTCAACCAGGTTGACCCAGGACCTGGGTTTGGATCCAATAGGTTTGGTTTATATTTGAAAATTGTTGGAAGTGGTTCTAAATAATTTGGAGGTCATTTAGTTTAAAAAGCTATTCAAACCATTAAAGGGTATTTTGGTCAAGATTGGTTGATCTGGTCAACCAGGCTTGGCCAAGGTCTGGGTTGGGATCCATGGCATTTCTAATGATGATTAGGATGCATTGGAAGGAATTCTGGAGTTTGATTTGAAAAGGACACATTGAAGTTGAGAGAAAACTTAAAAATTGCCCTTGAGGGATATTTTGGTCATTTTGACCCTAAGTTAACTGGGTTCAAAGTGAGTCCACCAAAAAAATGAAGTTTATTGATTAACAAGTCCTAAGAAAGTACTGGGAAGTGATTGGAAGGTTTGGAGAAGGCTCCAAGATAAGGATCCACTGGGTGGCAGCTCTAGTGGTATAGGTTGTAAATATTTGAAGATTTTATAGCCTTTGAATTTGAGTCTAATTTTTGGGGTTAGAGATCTTAGAATGGGCTCAAATTTGGAGGGATCCTTCTAGATACACGTTCTATCAATATTCAACTAATATAATTTGAATCGAATGTCATTTGATTGAGTTTTTGAAAGATTTGAAAAATCACTATAAAAGCTTTTAGGACTTGGGTTTTTTTAGCTTTGAATTTTAGTCTAAATAGATTGAGATATGAATTTACTTGAATTTCAATTGATTAAAAGTCTGGATTGATCTAAATCTGAATTGATTTTAGGATCATATAGAGACCTCATACAAAAATGAGGTCAATAGTGGGCTCTAAAAATTTGGCCCCGGCCTCCACTCACTTTACTTTCTTTGTTCGGAGGGAGTTTTAATGGAATAAGTTCCAGGATAAATTTTAAGAAAGTAGATGGGTTTGTAGATAAGACAGTACTCAGATATTTCCCCCTCATTTTTGCAAGGAATTTATGATATGAGTTCTAGTTTTCTATAGATACAAGCCCCTATAGTTAATCACCCCTCTCGATCATGAGAGATAACTTTTAATTAAGGCTAGTCATCAATTAGATATATAAAAATACATAGTATCAAGCATATAGTAGCAGCATGAGCTTGGGAATTGAAAAGGGGTTGATATTTAAAACTTGAAATTTCACCATCTTGTACTTAAAGTGGATGGTGGGGGAAAATATGATGGACTCGATCAAGATCCCATTATTCTATCATCCTAGGCCATCCTGGTCCGTGATCTACTTAGTCAGAGGAGGTAGTCAACCAAACATGATAGAAGGATCCTTATCGGTAACCATGGGTTACTTCGTTCAAGGGTACCTTATAGACTTGGGGTCAATATTTATCTAAGTGGACAAATTTGAATCCACCTTAACTAATAGAAGACTTTATGCCCTATCGATCATATCATATTGATTTAAATCTCAAGGATTTGATGCAACAAAGGAATATATTGGCTCTGGTCATAACCTATATTTCATGGTGTCATTTGGTGGTAAAACCATTCGGTTCAGAGGGCCCTGGGTCATAACTATTTATCCTGCGATGCCATTTGGCGGCAAAACCATCGATTACAAGACACATACCACATCTTTACTACTAAAAGGCTATTTGAGAATGGATCCTAAAGATATTTTTGACTATGCATTAGCTCTGTATGAGCTGAAGTAAATTTTAATTTGTCCACCCTGACAAACTGTTATAGAGGGTGGATGAATTTTGCTTTAAGTGATTGATAGTGTTGGATTTTAATTTTAAATATCTTTTGATTTGGATGACTTTTGGGATTTTGAGATGGAATTTTGAGTATTTGAAATTAACTCCTCTAATTGAGATAAATATTCAACACGGTCATCATTGGGCTGTCTTTGGGGTCACTTGAAGATATTTGAATTTTGTGGAGTTTGAGGACATTTGAAAGTATATGATCCTCTCTGGTTGATATTTACATTCAACATGGCTATCATCAAAGTATTTGGGGTCATTTCCATTTAAAGATATATTTTATGGATGAATCTTGTCAACTCTGTCTAGCTGTTGACAGAGGATCGAGTTTCATAATTTTTATGCCTTTGTTTTTGAATTCTCATTATTATAGATCTTTAAGGCCTAATATTAATGTATTAAGACAAATATATTGGTCACCATCACCGTATATTTATTTGATGATTCAAGCCCTATCGACTCATACTGATCCGCATAGAAGGATCAGTTTCGAACTTGAATTCACTTATTGACTCACGTAATATCTCTAGACGTCACATGTGTATTTAATGGGAGCACTCGCCTGGACCCATATGGGTGTTTGGAGGCATTTGAAATGATTATTTGCTAAATCTTGTTGACTCATATCTACATGCTTAGGAGAATTGAGTTCAAGTTTATTGACCAGCACAACATCCCTAGATGTCACATGTATACCCACAACACGCTCATTGGGGCCATGCAGGTTTATGATCACCCTTGGCCCTTTTGTGTACCTATGTGTATATAAATAACGGTGCATATGTGGGGGCATTTTTAGATATTTAGCTTTGATTAGTTAAGAGGGAAACCATCATTTAAATGCAACTCTCTACTTGAAGGTTCATACACACCTTATGTCCGCTTGTATACATGTTGTAGATTTGGTGGCTTGGCATAGTAACTTATAGATTGAGTTATTTACTACTTTGTATAGGTAGACTATCATGCACTATTTGTTGCTCTCTGCAGGTGGATTATAGTGCACTAACGAATCTTCTGCTTTTAATTATAGATGCTTGTATCTATTAAGATTATTTCACATTTGCCCACGGACAGTATATTGAATGTTGAATATGTCTTTGAAAATTTGAATTGTATTCTCTACTTTTACTAGTTGAGGACTAGTGTGTTTGTCTGCAGCTGAATAATATTAATTACATGAGATCTATATTCTCTTCGAACTATTCAAAGATGACATGTCTTTCAATTCATCACATGTTGAATCCACCCTATTTGTAAGAGACTGGTGCATCTACTTGACACTGCCTTATTACGAGCTGTATAAGTATCTTAGCACTTATTATAGGCTTCTTATATCATAAGGGCTTGTGTTTATCATGGTCTTTCTGTATTTGCATGTAGATGACGTGTTGAATGTATGATTGTGTCCGTAGAGGATACATCACCTCTACAACATATATATTAATGTTGTTGTTAGGTGCTTACATTTGCTACAACTCTCCTTGTATTCGCTTGTAGGTAGCATGTTGCACCTACGAAGGGTCTTTGATATCATCCTATAAGAACTCCTGTTTGTTGCAGTCCTGTAACATTTCTTGTATGCATTGTGGATCTTTATTCTTACTTGCAAGTAACATGTAATGTGCATTGTATGTTCTTTATTGTCCTTTGCATGATACTTGCATTCTTCATATATTGTAATATAAAAATTTTCTTATGGCTTTATCATTTGCAAAAGAGTTAGTGTACCCATCTGTGCACTGATGTTGACTTCCAGATGAATTGCATTCATTTTATATTCTCTCTATGCATTTTGGCTGACAGATAGTTGTGTTCATTTGAAAACTATATGATATTGAGTGTAACGCATCATCATATTCATATCACGCCTTTCATGTTTAATGCATATTAATATTCAACATTTGTAGGGGGTAGCCTTTATTTGTTAATTAATCAAATCCACTTGTAGGGATGTTGTAGCATGCTATTGATTGTTCAACATGTTACTTGCCATCAAACCACGCTTGTGAGTTCTCTTTTTGTCATGAGCCTTGTGTCCAATAATTTGCATGTAATTAGAAGCTCATTCTTCTGTTAATCTCATATTCATCATATGCATGATGATATGTTGCATGAGATCCATGCAAGTTCATGCTCATTGTCATGTAGTTTAAACTAAATCAAGTTAGGTTCATACTCAAGTTCAAGATTTATATCTTTTGCATTTGTTCAATTGATCCTTATTTGAATAATTTTGATTGGTACTTGATGCTTTGATATCACACATCCCTTATGAATTCATCATTTTGATCATTTGGTTTTTTATTGCAATTTTCATTCTAAGATGAAGTTTAATTTAATGTTGTTCTCTTATATTCAACTTCATTTAATTTCAAATGTCATCATTTAACACTCATTAGAGTCCAATTTTGTTGCAACCATAAGTCTTATTCTTTATATTTGTTCAAATTTTATTCAAATTATTCAAGTCATGATTGAGTTCATTTCACCTAGTCTTCAAAATAAGTCCCCTGCTATCCTTTAGAGTCCAAGTCCTTGTCTTTTTCAGATAAAATTTTGGCAAACTCCCGATGTCTCCCCTGTTTAGGAAAAATTTTGTGAGACTAGCCTTCCCACCACGCGCAATAAAGGCGTGTATGGTAGGTGTTCTTAGACAATGCGGCTGTCTTCTTCATTCCCACCACATGCAATAAAAGCATGTATGGGGTCTTCCAATGCACTTGTTTTAAAAAATAGTTTGATTTCCCCCCGCTCGAGGGTACTTATAAATAACCTCGCCTCGTTGTAAGCGCCACACCAGGTTCCCATCCCACCACACTCAAAAAGGCGTGTATAGGCAGTTTTCTGGTGCGTCGCTAATGCCGAAATGGAGCTTAAGGTGATTACTCGTCTCATTGTAGGTGTCGTACCAGGGTCCCATCCCACCACGCGCAATAAAGGCGTGCATGGGCAATTTTTCGGTGTGCACAAACTCTAAAAACGGGCTCTCGAGGTATTGAGTTTGGAGGAATTATACCTTTGCAACGTTGGTGGCGACAGCAAGGGAAAATGCACAAATACATAAAACCTCTCTTTCTTTATATTTTAAAACTCTTTTTTAATCTCTCTCTCTTTCTCTCTCTTCTGCATTTTTTTTTTTTTTTGCTTCTTTTTTTTTTCAAAGCTCTCTCTTTTTTTTTTAGCCTCCATCTCTTCTTTTTTTTAAAAAAGATAATAAATAAAAATAAAGTGGAATAATAAAAAGAACTAGTTGTTATCATTATTATTATCATTGATGATAAAACCAATAATAAATCACTATTATCATTACAGATATAATTACTAATAATTATTCTAATGATTAAGTAATAACAGATAACAAAATAAGGTGAAATAGTAATTAAAAAAAAAAAGAATAAAACTTACAGCTTGATTATGAAGAAATGAGTTTGGAGTTTGGGAAACTTTATGAATATTGTGGGTGAATCTATGGGTTGCTTAAATCAATAGTGGACTTTAGTTGTTGGATTTTATGTAGAAAGCTATTCTTTGGCTAGAGATTTGTAATAGCCAAAGATGGATTTGAGATGGAATGATTTTGGTGGAAGGAATGAATGCAAATGGAAGTGATATGGGTGTTGCTTAACCCAATACATGCTAATGTACGACATACACATATTAAATATATATAATGTTTTTTTTTTTTTTTTGTGTTAAAACCCTCAGAGGGGCCTACGCGTTAATTCAGAAAAAACGGTTACAAGGTCCTTAAAAGGATCCTCCAGCTCGCTACTGCTCCAAAGAGCTACAAGAAAAAAAGCAAAAAAACCTAAGAGCCGGTGGATATATAATGCTTTACTTTATGATTGAAATGGCCAAAGGTAAGACAAGTCTACAGCATAATCTTTGTCTTTTTTTCCTTTTTTTTGTAGCATGTTATGCTGCAGATATATAATGCTTTACTTTATGATTGAAATGGCCAAAGGTAAGACAAGTCTACAGCATAATCTTTGTCTTTATTCCTTTTTTTGTAGCATGTTATGCTGCAGATCCTCTCAGTTCACTATCATGCCATCCACTTCGTCCCAACAATATGATCTACTAGCCAATAACCATAAAGATATAGCAGTTCTTTCCCCTTTTTATATATAAAAAAAAAACTAGAAGTCTTCATAAACGTTCTCTGCATGCATATTCAACTCAGATAAATATCCAGTTTATGGGTAGAAATTAAAAATATAAAGAAGAGGGGTTATCACCTTTACAGCAAGTAGACGTGAAGGGTTGATATCTAATTGGGTTGATATCTAATTAGATATCAACCCTTAACTATAAGAAAATAGGTCAATAGCGACCAAAAAATTAGAGACAAAAAAAATTTGGTCGCTAAAGATATCTTTTAGCGACCAAAAGTAAGTGTGGCCTCTAAATAATAAGGAATCTAGATATTAGCCACAAAAAAGAAAAATTGGCTGCTAATTTTGTCATTAAAAGTCTAGAAATTTTTTTTTCACAAATATATACATGTCATTTTAGTGACTAATTATTTTTTTTAATTGTGTACATAATATATTTTTAAAATATCATTAACATTTTATATAATGGTAATTATTCTTAAAGTAAATTTAGTTTAAAGTATGGATGATTTGTTTGTAAAAAAAATCAAAATGATGTAATTGATTAATCATTCAATTTATACAAAATATATATTGGAGTTTCCTTAAATTTGGCTCGACCCCATATTTGTTCAGATCCTTGACCGTCGTACGCTTCGTAAATATGTCGGGGGTCCAAATGGGTAACGCCCCTTGATGGGGTTCGACCTGCCCGGTCAAGTCGCTGGGTCAAGGGGCAACGCCCCTGCGGGGGTTTCCGCCCCCGGAACAAATTTTTGTTGTAAAAATATTTTTGAAATTCAAATTAATAATTAAAATGATGAATTGAAATTAATAATTATATTTTTATGATGAGAAATCAAATAATTTATTGATGAAATAAATTATAATATATATTATCTAAATTTTAACAATAACTTATTTAAATAAAACTATACATAAAACTCAAAAACCTGCATTCACGGTCTCATTCTCACCCACGCGAAGAATGCTCTCACGCACGCAAACTGCTCTTTCGTTATTCTCGTGCCCTACCTCTTTAGCGACGACCGACGACCTCCAACTGCTCTTAGTTTCGCTATTCGTGACGAACGAACTCCACGTTCAGCGGCAACGACCCCTCTCACGTGCTAATATGAGTTTCTTCCCTCACAATTCTTCAGATCATCCCGCAAACTCGCCTCCGTCGGTTTCTCCCTCTCAGGTTATCCCTAATACCGTTCTTACACTTTTCATTTCAAAATTTCTATGATATTCTTTTTACTATGATTTCCTCTCATTTTTATCATATCATTCAACATTATTGATTTCTACAATTGCTTTAATAGGTTAGGGGATAGAGTTGATTTTGAATGGTTGAGAGGACAATATAAAGTGGTTGTTTTTGTGTTGATTTTCACAGTCCACTCATTATTTTGCATTTAGTCTGTTTTCTTTTTTACTCAGTCCCTATTTTGTTTAATCAGAAAATATACAACAGTTACATGTCTATGTTTGAGAGATACAATATCTATGTAGGTGTTAGGTTTCTCAAATAAATCATTATCATTGGCTCACTTTTTGTCACATTTTCTTCACTCAATACAACAGTTTCCATGGAGGAAGAGATGCCCAGAATATTTTCTTTAGGTTTTAGAAGTTTTGAATTGGAAAACAATTTATAAGTTATCAATAAAAAAAATGCCAACTCATGTTAGAAGAAATAAACAATAAGCCATTTGCAGTTTACTTGTATTTCTTCCTAAAATTAACAAGGTTCATGGATGAAAAAGCATGAGCATGGTAGGTAGAGGAAAATAGTCATGTAAGTTCTCATACTCAGTAAAGGGATTTTGTACAATCAATAACCGAGTGCTACATTTGGAAAGTGAAGCACATTAATGTGTCACTTGTGAGAAAAAAAAAGTGAAACCAATAAATATGATATTATTTTCAAGTATGTATGTAAATATCTTACATTCCACTAAGATGCAAATTCAAAAGCCAATAAAGGTGAAAAAGTAGCAAGCAGTGAGTTTAGATAGCATATAAGTCTTGCAAGATATTGTTTTTAAGACTTATGTGGCTACAAAATTTTGTGGTTACCCATGTTGGCCTTGGTCTTACACAAAAGCTGTGAATGCTGTCGTTCGCAAAGGCAGGGTAATCAAATTTGTATGGGGAGAAGATGTTTTAACATTAGTGTTAGACAAGGGCTGGTTTCTTTGATGGTTCTACTGATAACACTTTAGAAAACCAATTATATGTCCAACTCTTATAGCTATGCACTATTCTATGTGCTTCTCAGTCATATGTTGTGAATATACGAGAAAGATGGATGATCCGGAATTTGGTGGCCTTCTTCGGTTTCATATCTGAGATCCAACTTTATGTGAAGGGCTGGTTTCTTTGATGCAGATAAACTGGGAAAATCAGTTAAGAAGAAATTTTTTTTGTTTGGTTTTCATGGAGGAATCTGCAAGGGTTTTTGGTTGAGATAAGATTGGTTTTAATCTGTGTATTTAAGGACTTAAACTTTACATTTTACTTCTAATCTAAGTCTTTGATTTAATATGTTCCAAAATTAAACTTTTCGTTCTTGCTGAAATCCAAGTTTCCTGAATTTAAACTTGCACTGTGAGCCTTTGACTTGTGGAAATATAAGTCTATTGTGGTATGGGGAGTAGGTTCACAGTTTATGTACAAAGTTTGGGCTTGAAAAAAATGCATTCGTGATGATCCTGCTAAAACCCGCTCTCATTCAGACCCAGAAGACAACACGATGAAAACTCAAAGTGAAGAGATGTCTATATCTATGGGTGAATTTTCAAATGGAGAACTCATTAATTAATCTGTATGCTAGATGTTTTGCATATTCTTGTAGTTATAGTTAAATGAATAATTAATGATTTTAATGGTTTTCTTAATGACTGTAGATATACAGAGCTGTACTCAGTGAATCTAACTTATGCCACTGTTAAGGTAAGATGCTTTCCTTCTGATTTCCTTCAGGATTTCAGTTGATGTGATTATTGCATTATATAAAATGGATTGCTAAAACTTGCTCTCATTCAGACCAAGAAGACAACACAAAGAAGACTCATAGTGAAAAGATGTCTATAGCTATGGGTGAATTTTCAAATGGAGAACTCATTAATTAATCTGTCTGCTAGCTGTTTTGCATATTCTTGTAGTTATGATTAAATGAATAATTAATGATTTTAATGGTTTTCTTAATGACTGTAGATATACAGAGCTGTAGTCAGTGAATCTAACTTATGCCATTGTTAAGGTAAGATGCTTTCCCTCTGATTTCCTTCAAGATTTTAGTTGATGTGATTATTGCATTATATAAAATGGATTGTTAAAACCTGCTCTCATTCAGACCAAGAAGACAACACAATGAAGACTCTTAGTGAAGAGATGTCTATATCTATGGGTGAATTTTCAAATGGAGAACTCATTAGTTAATCTGTCTGGTAGCTGTTTTCCACATTCTTGTAGTTATGGTTAAATGAATAATTAATGATTTTAATGGTTTTCTTAATGACTGTAGATATACAGAGCTGTACTCACTGAATCTAACTTATGCCACTATTAAGGTAAGATGCTTTCCCTCTTATTTCCTTCAGGATTTCAGTTGATGTGATTATTGCATTATATAAAATGGATTGAGAAAAATAACCATCAAAATCTCCATAATAATTTGGAAAATGAAATTGAAATAATTATTTCCTCAAGTTTGTTATTAATTGTTGTTTGCGTATAGCGTGGGAGCCATACGGCGACAAGTAACAAGCCGAAATAGTGCTCCATTTGAAAATTCACCCATAGATATAGACATCTCAAATTTTAAGTAGAGTACAGAATGCTTCAGTCAATAGCATTCATGGTTCCTTACTTGATGTTGGAGAACTTTGAGGTATCTACGGCTTATACATGTTCCAGTGACATTAGCTTCTTTTGGGTGGTGTTTTTGGCTACCTTTAGCAGAATTTTGCTTGTTTTCAACACTGTTTATGTGCATATGCGTGGGCATGGGTGTGTCATTTTTCTTCCCATCTGCACTTTATTTCTGTTTTCTTTCTTTGACATGTTCAAAAAGTTGATTACTGTTTTAGCTATCAAAACAACAATACTATCATGTATTTACCATATTTCTTGATCTCAAGGCTGTTGTTTCTTATTGCATCTGAATTTAAGCTATTGTTCTTGAATATATATATTCTATACCTGTAGAGTTGGACAAATTATTCTTCATTTTTTTTGTCTAAAAAGGAATAAAAATGGCCATTCTCTTTACTTGAAATTGTTTTGAATGGGCTTCTACTTTTGATTGTCAACCATCATTTACGGATGTCCATGGTCTCAGCAAAAGTAGGCTTGCATGTTGTGTTGCATTCTGTACTCTTCTTAAAGTTTAGTTGAACAAGCCAAAACAGTGCTCCATTTGAAAATTCACCCATACAAAATAATCAACTATAATGCATGTTGCGTTGCATTTTGAAGCTTATGACTGATTGGAAATTGATGGATGAACTTAATATAATACGTTCAATTTATTTGCTTTGGTCTGGTAGTTTCAGTTTCAAGTTCATGTTTATTGGATAAAGCAAATATATTTCTTATTTCATTTGAAACATCGCTACAAACTTGACTGTTTTTTTTTTAATTTTATTTTCCTTACTGGCGAACATTTTTTTATAATTAAAAAGCTTTAAATTTAGTATTTAACTGCAGATTGTTAACTGTTAATTTTGTTGGCAATGATCAGCATCCTCAAGATAGCATGATTGGCATTGATGAAGAGGCTTTAGAAAGTAGAAGATACCAACGTCTTCATGCTAAAAAGCCAAATTCTTTGCATAAAAAGCTGTTAATCAAACATGAACATTTGAAGATGGTAATGGGCATGCAGGGTTGTTCATGGCGTTGTAGCTAGAGATTACAACATGTGGGAATAAGGGGGCAACTTTTACTATGGGAGTGAGATTCCTTGTCGGACAAGCTGTTAATGCGACAACCTTCATAGTTGATGACCTTCGCAATGTTCAACTATAGAAGTTATAGTTGATTATTTTGTAAACATTAAAATTTTAGAATTGATATTTCAGAGAGTATATTTTATTTTTTAATTGATGAATGTATTTTTAAAAGTATATGAATGACTACAATTTTCATTTTCTTCTAGCAAATTCTTGTTTACTACATTGAAGAATGTTTTTTTTTAATTCATTACTTGTTATTTTTGTTACCTATTTAATATGTATTTTATATGTCTAATTAATGAGAAGTAATTAGATGTGATAATATCAAAGAGTGATTGATTAATCTTAAATGTTTTAGCAAAGGTATAATAATTAAATAATAAATAAATTTTACTAAATATGACAAAAATTGATATGTATTAATAACCACATTTCATGAAATTAAAGGGGCTTGTGATTTACTTGGTTGATCTTTTTTGTGACCAATTTTTATTTTGGTCGCTATTAACAAATGTGATAAACAAAATTAATAATTAAAATATTAAATAGCTTCCAAATAATTAATAATTAGCGTCAATATTAATTGGTGGTCACTAATTTAGCAACCAAAAAAAGTTTTGGCCGCTAAAAGGCTCAGCGACGAGGCTACTGCGACAAACCAGCGACCCAAAATTTTTTGGTCGCTATTTATTTTAGTGACCAAATTATCTTTGTTAGCGACCAATTTTGATGGTCACTAATAACCTTTTTTTCTTGTAGTATATCGAATTCGGTTGGAATGATATTATGAGCGTGGGGTTGAAGGGAAGAGACCGGCTTCCAACTAGCTTCTGTGGAAGAGTGATTGAAGCCGAACATATCTTTCTCACTTTCTTGCTCATGAAAAGGGAGAGATCTAGAACAGCTTTAACATATCTCTATTTGATTCTTGTTCAGATGATTTCCTTGCTCTGAACCATTGAATGCATGAAAATCTACCAAGTTTTCTTCATTCTCTCTTGCTTCAAACAGATGCAATTAAGTAAAAAATAATAATGTTTTAAGCGTGTATTTTTTTAATAATAAAGTCATTTAAGTTTATTTTTTGTGTTGTAGTTTCCCAAAGGGATTAAAATGTTAAATAATCTCAAAAGTGCACTGCAGCACCAACATCTTAGCACCATAGTGCTATAAGAAGGAATATTTTTAGCCCAAATTAAATAGAGAGCTAAACACTAAAACACCAAAAAATTGAGCACCAAAATGCTGTAAGAGAATATTGTTGGCGTCTGAGAAAAAGAGATTGGTACCACTGTGCTAATATTCCTACATCGTAGTGCCATATTGTAGTGCCTCAGTGCCAAATTTCCTATTGCCATAGCACTATGCAAAAGTTCCCATGTCGACTCAGAATGAATATTTACGCATTCAAAAGCACTATGTAAATTTAAGTAGAGTGCCACAACACCATATCCAAAGCATCATAATGTTGTGTGCTGACTAGAGCCAAAAGCTAGATATTTGATGCTTGTGTATAAGTATGAATCCTAATTTGAAACAAGGGGAGGTTGTTTTTTTATTTCTTTGTTAATGTAGTAGTGAGTGAGTGAGAGTGTGCAAGGGAATTTGAGAATAATTCCTAAAAGGATGAAAGGAATTCAAAATTTGATTGCACACACTATTTTTTTTTTTTTTTACTCTAGTTTATGTTTTTGTTTTTAATTAATCATAAAGTAATTTTTTGTGTTACTTAATTTGCATTCCTATAACTAAATTCTTTCCACTGAATTATAATTTAATTATGGTTATTTGCATAATATTAGAATAGGTCTAATGATTAATTTTGCCGATAATTCTTCCATTTATCCTAACACTTTAATTATTTATGTTCTGGATAATTGCAAGTTTAAAATTTGATGCGAATTATTGATCTCAACAGAGACAATAGAACAATTATGGAGTCTATAACAGAATTTTGAAATGTAGAGAATCTTTATGATTTTAGAATCATTATGGAGAAGATGACCAATTAACTTTATTAGGATTCTAATGAGTTTGATAGATGTAAGGAATTAAATTTTCTCTTGTTCACAATTATATTTTAAAGACAACTTACATGCAAAATTGTTAATTATAACTTTAGCATTTTTATAAAATTTGAAAATTATTAAAATAATTTAAGTTTTTTTTTTTTTTTTTTTTTGCTTCATCAAAATTTTGGAGTGTGATGGGATATTTTAATGATGACTAAAAGTCATCAATAAACTTGATAAAGTTAAATCTTGATCATTATGGGAACTCCCTCATCATTATATTTGACATGATACGTACATTTATGTAACATAGCTGGTCAAATTTTCGGCCCTATTTATAAGAATCTATATCTTATCTTTATTGATTAATATTTATTTTTACTATCAGTATGTTATTTTTTATTAATTTTTTAATCAACTTTGTTAATTTTATGGCAACACTTAATTAGTTAGGAAAACTGCTAAAATATTTGGAACTCCATCTTATTTCATCAATTTTATGGTACATGCTAAAGTTGTATAAAAAGAAGGAAAAGGGTACAGACTCGTCAACAGAGGGACCAGAAAAGCAAGCTCATCAGGCTTGAAAGATAAACTTTGTTTTCCATTACTGGCGTCACTGAAAAAATATATAGAAGAGAAAGACCATGTTTAAAGCATATAAAGTGTGATTTATTCGTTTGGCACTAGAAAAAGCATTTGCGTAACGAGAAAGCCGAAATCTCGTTCTGTTTAGAGCTGAAGCAAGCATATTGCCTCATTTAAAATAGTGACCTGAATAATTATTAAATGAGGATACAAAAAAATACGAAGTGAATAATTTCAATAAAGAATGCAGTCGTTGCAGCACAGAGGAACATAATCATTCCTGCCATCATTTATCATGTAAATTTGAATGGAATCATCGTACGAGTCCAAGCCAAGGATAGCTTTCTCTTCCTTCAAGGCCCGTTCTAAAGCTTCATGCCTTATTTCCTCGCCAAAGAGCAAGGAATCGGAATCAAAAGCGCTTCCATCCCTCACAATTTCTAGTTTAAAGCAACCTCAACACAAATCTTAGCCATTACTCAAGAGCACAAGAAGGAAAGGAAAAACTTGTAATAGCCAGACCTGAGAAATTCGCTCGCTGAAGGATCAACAGGATAAGGAGATGTCTTCCATTCCTCAGGCCACAGTTCTTTATCCTCAGAATGCGTCGACGTCACCCCACTCCAACGGCTCCTACAGCCCTGTCTTCGCTGTTCTGGCTGTGATCACCATACTTTCCATTTCCGCCTGTATCATTGCAAGGTTCTGCGCTCGCCGCATTTGCCAGCCTCAACCACGAGCGGACAACAGATTCTGCAAAGGAGACATTGAAAGCAGATTTGCTTCCTCCATTCCTGCAGGCAAGCTGGCCAAGTCTGAAGCTGCATGGATTGGAGGAAAGAATGCAGAAAGTGTTGCAAAACATGCAGAAGTTAAAGGCGTTAAACCAGAGGGTTATGCTGGTGGAAACGTAGGTGCAAAGGGACCTGCGTGATGGGAGTTTATAGCAACTCTCCAGGGTTGTCATTTTGATACATGACTGTATTAATTCACCCATTAAGAAATTAACATCCTAGTAGTTTACTCAATTGTATGCATTGTTCCTTGTCTGTAGTCTGCCATACTATCCTACGAATATGTGCCTTAAGGAAATGAAAGATTTCAAGCTTTTTTTTTTTTTTTTTGCCTTGTAATAGAGGATCAGTCTTCTGCAGAATCCTGAGGAGTTTGGCCAGTTTGATAGTGGGTACAGGATATCCAGCATGCTAGCTTCACAGAGAAATCGTTCACAGATCCCAGAAAAAACCATGTGGAAGCAATAAATATGACATGTATTAATCTAAAGCATTTCGTTGACAGAAGCTCATATCCAGTTAAAGCAATAACTCCATCTCGTGCAACGTAAGATATTTGTGGCATCCAGTTAAAGAAAATCCTGTTATTGAAAATTATCAAAACCAGAATGTGCATAAGAAATTGGGATGGTGAAACAAGATGTTACGGGGAGAGAGTTAAAAAATGAAAGAGGGTTGCAGATTTTATTGAGATCCAAACTGGCATGCATAGCATGTACAAATGCAAATTCAAAGAGCAATGGGAAAATAAGGAAACCAAAAATAACTAACAGAGTTCCGGAAATGTGATTGATTTTTGGATTATGCAATAGTTTTCAGGGCTGGATCACTCAAAAGTCAAACACGACTCACAGATCTTATCCCAACGACCACCACGTTTACAATTCACTATAAATCCTTTCTATAATTCAAAAGTATCCAAATGTTGCACAATCAGTAAGGACTGCCGTGTTGCATGTGATGTAGGCCAAGAGCCTAAATGCATACAATCTACAATAGAGTTTATAGGGGCTCTTAATCAACCCTGCTTAAGAAATTGACCAGAGAATCTGCACACAAACAAAAATATGCCCCTAAATCTGTGAGGGTGTTCAATTACATAAAGTTCTTGCTAGCCGTCACCTTAAATAAAAGATCCATATTTCAAAGGAAATAATCAAAAAGCTAATTGTAGCTCAATGGAAAGAAAATTAAGCAATGCCCAAAAATGAGAAGACATTGTGAACAACAGATCTATACTCTTTTCCATTGTGCATAATCTCCATATTATTGAGTCCATATGTTGATTAAGGGATTAAGATGTATAGTCGTGGATAGATTGCATCAAGCTAACTGCTCAAATTTAGTAAGACAATGCTGGGTCATATTAAGTCATTTGGTTCTAATTCCATCTTCAACAATTTAGGGGCCAACCTTACTAACTATCAAACCGAATAACAACTGATAGACAACACGAAGGCTTCGTTTGGGATAACTTTCTTACTACTTCTTAAAGCAGCTTTTTTGTATAAAAATTTTATTTTTTAAACTAGAAAGTTATTTTTAGAAGCAATAAAAAAGCCGTCCCAAACAAAGCCTAAGTAGATGCCTATAACGCTTGCACAAATAGCCTGCCAATAACTTGTGCATGCCAAAATTGAGTGGCTGACATGTAGCCACGTTGTCTTGTCACTTGTATTTTTAAATAGAAAACTGATGTTCTTGACTTTTCTATGGGAAAGCTTCTAGGCCCTAGTGTGAGCTACAACCAAATTTCCTCTATAAATACCCCATGTAACAATGTGTTAAGCACTTTTGCCTCTCAAACCATAGCACACACTAAAAGGTACGTAGTAAGTAGGAAATGAACTCAGAGCTCAAGTAGCTCACAATTGTAATTTCTGACCAAAGAATACAACAAAGATCAATCAACTCAACCCATAGTTATTCTTTTTCATTACCATCCACAGAAGTGATTTCACTAGTCAAAATCTGCATAACTCACTAAAGCACAAATTCTTGCTTCAACTTTCTTTTTTTGTGTTTTCAATGAGATATAATAGGATGTAAAAGGACACTTAATGATCTTGAAGAAGATACTCTAATATGGCTACACTACAAAAGTTTTCTAAAGTTGATAGGAGGCAAATGAGGCTATGTAAGAAAAATTTACAATGATCCAAACATTAGAGGTTTGTGATCTAAATCCCTCTTTCTCGTGGATTATTTTATGCAAGAGCTATGGGATGGTAGGTTCATATTATCATAAAGATGCATTTAAAAAATTATAAGAAAACTATGGTAAGCAAGTATAAAAATATTCATTTCATTGAGGAGCCAAAGTCAACCTCATCTACGCCCACAATAATCCTGACTGAAAGGAAAAATTAGGAACACACTATGAAAACCAATGGATATAAAGATTACCTTTCTTAAGAAACACAAATGCTTAATGAGATTTTTTTTCATGCACAATAGTTGTATGATACATCCTTACAAGCTTCATAAACCAATTTTTCTCCATCCTCTTTAGTACACTCTCCATATAATTTTGGGAACATGAAGTGGTCGTCCAAGTTATATGCTCACTTTAGAAGGAGAAATAGCTCAAAGCTCTACTTCTATCACCATAATACGTACAAGCTGATCATCTACTCTAAAGAACAAGATAACCTCATTGATGAAGAGCATATATAACTTCAAAAGAGTTCCTCATTAAGTTACGATAGTATAAGTATAAAGAGACAAAAACATAGAGCTCCATAGCAAGAGAATCAAGTGCCTTGAATTCATTGTCATTATTATAATAAGCATAAGGAGAAAAGCATTACACCAGTATTCCTAAAGAGGCAAAGAATAATGTGGTGAATTAAACTAGAACTACACCATTCATATCCATCTTTTTTATAAAGAATATATAAAAATTGATTTGTGCCCATAGATACTCCCATCATAAAATGTTTGAACCCAGGGTCTAATGAAATTATAAAAACTATATGAACTTCATCTTTGTCCCAAATGCTTTGAAACTTTTTATGGGATGATCCTAGGGTCATAAGTGTTCCATGGATTAATTTCCATAAGAGTTTGAATCCATTAGCCATAAAATGAGCAAACCCTAAATTCAATCCACATAGAAATTAAAAAAAAATGAATTAAAATAAAAAAATAATATTAAAAAAGACAAAAATATAATTAATAAAAAATAAAAAAAAATGTATTAAAACTTGGAAATTTATAAATAATTGTAGAAAAATCTTAAAAATGCAAAATAAATTTAAGTGGAACCCAAGTATTTCAAGGAACTAATAAAAGTTAATTGCAACTTATGTTGATGATTAAATAACCCTTCACAAATTTATGATGTAATGAAACATGATAAATTTAATAAATTATTAAAAATAAGATACATCACCAAATGATCTCATATTTTTAGAGGATACATGTTAGGATAGAGATAATCTAAGGTCCAAAGCACATGAAATTTGAAATTCGTTTGGTAGGTTCAATCTCAAACCCTTCTTCAGCATTGAAGGAAAACCCATATTGTACAGGCAAGTTTAAAATTCATTAATATAAAAATAACAACATCACTAACAACAACAACATCACTTTTTGAACATAGGCCAAATCTAAATATTTAATCTCCTAACCGAGTTGTCGAAAGGCTAACATTTTAGGTGGCCAAACCAACTAAGGCAACTCTCTCTAATCTTATCTACCATTGAAGCTACTCTAATATGTTCACATATATACTCGATTTGCATTCTATCTCTAAAACTAAGTACACCTATCCACCTGAGCATCTTGATCTTTGTAGCATTTAACATAATTTTATGATTCTCTTTTAATGGACAACATTATGCGCCATAAAGCATTGTAGGCACCATCTTATAGAATTTTCCCATAAGTTTGAGCAGTACTTTTCTATCAACAAGCTCGATGCATTCCTCACTTCAACCATCCAACTTAAATTCTTCTAATAACATCCCTGTCTATTTCACCATTAATTTGAACAATAGACCTGAGATATTAAAAATATATACTCTTTTTAATGACTTGATTAAGTAAAGTCATAATCCCTCCACTAGATCTATTATTACTAAAATTACACTCCTTGTATTCAATTTTAGATCTACTAAATTGAAAACCTTTAGACTATAAGTTTATCTTCCATAATTCAAGTTCTTCTTCAACTTCCTCTCTAGTCATATCAACAAGAAGAATATCATCAACAAAAAGCATGCATCAGGGTACATCCTCTTGTAAATTGGTAGTAAGAACATCTATGACTAAAGAAAAAATGATATGGGCTTAGAGCCGATCCATGATATAACCCAACTGAAATTGGAAAATACTTGGTCAACCACCTTGTGGTTGAACATAAATAACATTTTGTGTATACATATCCTTAATGACTTGAATATCAGCCTTACTAACTCCTTTCTCTTTTAGAAACCTCCATAACACTTCTCTTAGAAGTTTATCATATGCTTTCTCTAAATTAATAAATATCATATATAGGTCCTCCTTATTCTTGTATACTTCTCTATCAAACCTCTCAATAAATGTGTAGCTCCCATAGTAGATCTATCTAACATGAATCCAAATTGATTTTGAGAAACATTAGTATCACATTATAACATATGCTTAATTGTTATCTCCTATAGTTTTAATGTATGACACATTAACTTAGTTTCTTTATAATTTACACACTATTATGCATCGCCTTTATTCTTAAAATAAAGAACCAACACACTACTCCAATCATCTGGCATATTCTTTTCTTCTCAAAATAATATAAAAATTTTAGTAAGCCAAGAAATTCTTCCATCTCTTAAGCATTTCCACACCTCTATAGAAATATCATATGGTCCAATAACCTTTTCATAATTAATTTTCTTCAAAGCCTCACTTACTTTAGTTTTACTAATATGATAAAAAAAAATAAAATCTCTATTTTTATTTAGGATGTGAAGGTCACTAAAGTTAATCTTATTCTCACAATCATCATTAAAAAGCTTATCAAAATATCTCATCCACCTTTGTTGAATATCATCTTCTAATTAAAGGACTTTTAAATCGTCATCTTTGATGCACTTTACTTGAACTAGATCCTTACATCTCATATCTCTTTGCTTAGCTAATTTATGCATACATCTTTCACCCTCATACAATCTAATATATCATCAAGTAATAATAATTTGAAAGCAGAAATGCTAATTCACTTGATGAATTCAAAAGGTCCAATATACCTTAGATTGAGGTTGCTGAGTCTCCCAAATATGTCGACACATTTCATAGGATTGACTTTGACATTATCTAGGTCACCATTCTAAAACTCAACCAACCTGTGTTTCTGATTGTAGCACTTTTTTTGTCTATCTAGTGCAAATTTTAACCTTTCTATATTCAAAAGGATCTTTCTGGTAGTATCATCAACAAAAGCTAAATCTATCACTTGTCTATCTCCCACCTCTATTAAAGTCAAAGGAGTCCTACATTTCCTATCATACAGAGCTTTGCAAGGAGCCATACCTATATTGGACTAATAACTATTACTATAAACAAACTCCATCAATATGATATGATTCTCCCAACTACCCCTAAAATCTAAAACATACAGCCATAAAAGATCCCAAATACCTAAATTGTCCTTTCATACTGTCCGTCTGTCTGTGAATGAAAGGTCGTACTGAAGTGTAACTTCGTAACCAGTCCTTACAAAATACCTCTCTATAATTTGAAGGTAAACTTATCATCTCGATAAGATACAATCACCTTTGACACATCGTACAACCTGATAATATCTATAACATAGATCCGTGCTAACCTATCTATCTAATTTATTTGTCAAATTGAAATGAAATGGGAAACTTTTGTCACTCGATTGATAATAACCCAAATAACATCAAGTCCCTGCGTTGATCTGATTAAACCCATAACAAAATCAAGTGTTACTGTTAAGATAGTTGCTATTTGAATGCTTTACATTTTGCAACTTATGTAGTTTTGATGATTCCAAACATTATTGTTCAAATGTGTAGTTATCTCCTAACAATTTTAAAAGATTTGTATTTGCTCTTGTGTGTACTAACATTTCAGGAAAAACGAACTCCAGACTACGAAGACTTCAAATCAAATCAGAATGAGATACTTTGTAAAATTTGAAGTTTGCACTTCTTTGAAATTAAATTGAAAGGGAGTGATTGCAATTGAGTGAATAAAAACATACACACACATAAGGAGATCATAAACATTTTATACTGATCGTACTGGACGATACCCGTTCGTACGGGACGATCAGGCAGTTATCTCCTATTGAGCACATGGAATGAATAGGAACTTGCTTGAAAAATTTTCTAAGTCCTATTCGTCCGAGATGAATTTTATAATCGTCCAGGACGATTGGTTCTCTGTAAATTTTCGTCCAGACAAAATTAAATTATCGTTCATGGCGATTGGTCCTCTGGAAAATTTTCGTCTAGACAAAATTAAATATCGTCCAAGACGATCTGATCTCTGGAAAATTTTCGTCCAGACGAAATTAAATTATCGTCCATGGCGATTGGTCCTCTGGAAAATTTTCATCCAGACGAAATTAATAATCGTCCGGGACGATCGGTCCTCTATAAAAATTTCGTTCAGACGAATAAATTTTCGTCCAAACGATTAACCGACTTAGAACGGTTTTTCAGGAGTTTCTAGAACCGACCTTTGTAATAACCATTCGTACCGGACGAACCTAGTTCGTATGGGACGATCAGCTGTACGAAGACATTTCGTACACATATGCAAATAGGGTCGTTTTAAATCGTTTAAGTAAAATCGTCCAGGACGATCCACGATCGTACGGGACGATCCACTGCGTACAGAATTGAAAACTTGTAGTTATTGGGCAGTTTTGTTGTCTTTTGTATAAATAGTCCAAATTAGACTGCCACCCAATCTTTTTGTCATTTGATCTTCGTGCCTCTTGAGAGAATAGCTAAGGAGAGAGTGTAAGAGTACATTCAAGGGAGGATTCCTACCACTGGAGCGTGAAGGCTTCACTTGGAGTTCAAAGGTAAGAATCTCTACTTGTGAATTGGGATTACTTCACTCTTTTCTTTCTTCCTTCTAGATTTCTTGTGAGAAGATCTGTCAAGGAGATCCGGTTCGCTGCCGACACTTGGAGAGTGCGAATAGCCGAAGGGTTCGCTGCCTACACTTGGAGAGTGTGAATAGCCGAAGGGTTCACTGCCTACACTTGGAGAGTGTGAATAGCCAAAGGGTTCACTGCCTACACTTGGAGAGTGTGAATAACCGAAGGGTTTGCTGCCTACACTTGGAGAGTGTAAATAGCCGAAGGGTTCTCTGCCCACACTAGGAGAGTGTGAAAGGACGACGGTTCTCTGCCAACACTAGGGATTGTGTAAAAGGACGATGGTTCTCTGCCGCACCAGGTAGTGGTGAAAAGAGTGTGTTGTAAAGGCTTCTCCGCCTTGTTGTGGGTGCAAAAGGAGAGTCACTATTGGTATTAGTGCAATACTCAGAGGGTGCCTCTGGGGAGTGGATGTAGGTCTAGTTTTAGACAGAACCACTATAAATTTGGTGTCATTTACTTTACTATTTTTACGTTTTCGTATTTTATTTTTAGTCTTAAAAACTCTGTGGTTGAAAAACTTTTTCTACAAAAACTTAAAAGAAATATTTTCAATTCGGTTCAACATAATTTTAAAAAGAGGGTTTAAAATTTTTAAACTACCAATTCACCGCCCCCCCTCTTGGTAGCCTTGGGACATTAACTTAGGCTTAACAACCTATTTACTAGACTCAACAAGTGGTATCAGAGCTTCGTTTCAAAATCATAAGTTTGAACTACTTTTTTATTAACGTAGATGGCTACATTCGAAAATCGAAACACAACTGAAGGTTACTCTATCACTAGACCTCCACTGTTTGACAATATTCCTTTTGATTTTTGGAAAACACGCATGTCTACTTTCTTACAGTCACTTGATTATCGTATGTGGATGCTAGTCCAGGAAGGTTACACAAAACCAACTAGATTAGTTGATGGAGTTAGGGTAGAAACACCTTTTGCATATTGGACTATAGAAGAACGTGACTTAGCATAATTAAATGCCAAATGTCTAAATAGTTTCTTTTGTGCTTTAAAATCTGAAGACTACATACGGGTTTCCACTTGCAAAAGCGGAAAGGACATATGGGATAAACTTTGTATAACTTATGAAGGGACAAATGAGGTTAAGCAATCAAGACTCAATATCTTGTTACATGACTATGAATTGTTTCGCATGAAATCTAATGAATCTATTTCTAACATGTACACAAGATTCACACAAATTGTCACTTCTTTGCATGCACTTGGTAGGGAATTAACAAATGCTGAAATGGTCAATAAAATTCTTCGATGTTTACCTACTGCTTATGATGCTAAAATTACTATAATTACAGAGTCTAAAGATCTAAACATATATTCTATTGACAATCTTCTTGGTTCACTCATTGCTTATGAGCAAGGAGTAAGTCAAAGAAAGATTGATGCAGGTGAACCACGAAAGGAGAAAAATATTGCACTAAAAGTGGAAGAGTCAGAGAGTGAACACTCATAACCTGAGGATGAAGATGATATTGAACTGATGACTAGACAATTCAGAAGCTTTTTAAAGAGGAAGCAGAAAAGACGTCAGCAATGGAATAGAGGTAAGTTTAACAGAAATGGCAAGGTTTCCAATGAAGTGATTTGTTATGAATGTAGGAAACCAGGCCATATAAAGACTGATTGCCCAAAACTCAAAGCCACTCCTAGCAAGGAAAAGGTAGAGGAGAAACCAATGGTAAAGAAGGGCAAGAAGAAGTTTCAAAGAGCCTTCTGGGCGGACTCAGCTTCAGACTCATCTGAGACTGAAAAAGAAGAAGAAGTCACCAACCTTTGCTTGATGGCAGATAATGTTGAACAATCAGATCAAGAAGAGGTATGTGACTTAACCTATGACGAATTATTTGAAGTTTCTGAACACATGCATGATGCATATAGGAAAATAAAAAAGATGCATGCTAGTTTAAGCTTAGAACTGGAAGAGCTTAAGAAGGAACACGAAATTCTTAGGAAAGATCATGCTTTAATAGATGACAACCACATGAAATTACTTGATGAATATGATGACTTGAATAAAAATTTTGAGAATTTAAAATCATCCTATGCTGAACTTGAAAAAGATTTTAAAAATTTTAAGGATGAATCTGAGAGAAAAACATATCGAATCAATTATACAAACCGAATTTTGGAAGATATGAATTCATTTTATAAATTGACAATAAGAGCTCTCAAGGATAATAGGAATCCCCCTAAACTTGAAGATTTTACGAATCCTAAATATTATCCTAAATTTATGAAATCCCTTAGGAGACAATCAAATGGAAGAAAACTTAGGAATATTTTTCCTAATGTTAAATGTAATAATTATGGATTTTTGGGACATATAGCTCACACCTGTACTTTGAAGATGAAATCTAATTTGGTGTGGAGACCTAAAATACATAAACCTAGACATATCATACATGCATCTGATTATAAATTGCTAAAAGGTGAACCCAAACTTGTTTGGGTTCCCAGGTCTAACATTTGAGAGTTTTGCAGGAGTGCTCTCACACAAGACCTCATGGAAGCATATGGTACCTGGACAGCGGACGTTCAAAGCATATGACTGGAGATACTGCTCAATTTATAATGCTGGAAGCCAGGAATAGAGGCAAGGTTACACTTGGAGATAATACAACAAAGAAAGTGATTGGATCTGGTATGATTGGAAATTTCAAAAACTTTTTCATAGATAATGTGTTATTGGTTGAAGGCTTAAAACATAATCTGTTAAGTATAAGTCAGCTATGTGATAAGGGCTATAATGTGAAATTTTTACCTACTAGCTGCATATTAAGCCTAAATGAAAAAGAAGTTTTAAATGGAAAAAGGGTAAATAATGTTTACATGCTAGATTTGAATTCTATTCAATCTCTTACTGCTTTTTGTTTGAAAACTATTTCTGATGAATCATGGCTTTGGCACAGGAGACTTTGTCATTCTAGTATGAAAAACCTTAGAAGAATTACCCAAAAGAACTTAGTGAGAGATATACCAAAACTAGACTTTACTAAGGACCACCTTTGTGATGCATGTCAATTAGGAAAATAAGTGAAGTCCTCTTTTAAGTTCAATAAGGATCTTAGAATTAGTAAACCTTTAGAAATTCTTCACATGGATCTTTTTGGACCAGTAGGAACTGTAAGTCTATGAGGGAAGGTATACGGATTTGTTATAGTAGATGATTTCTCAAGATTCACCTGGGTTAGATTTCTTTTTTATAAAAGTGAATCATTTGAGGAATTCAGAAATTTTTCAACGTGGATTCAAAGAAAACTAGGATGTGAAATAATTTCTTTACAAAGTGATCATGGAGGAGAATTTGAAAATGAAAGATTTGAAAATTTTTGTAAAGAAAAAGGGATTGATCACAATTTTTCTGCACCTAGAACCCCTCAACAAAGTGGGGTAGTTGAAAGGAAAAACAAAACATTAATAGAAGCCTCCCGAGCAATGTTGGCAGAATACTCACTTCCTAGATATTTTTGGGCTGAGGCGGTTAGCACTGCATGTTATGTTCTGAATAGGGTGAATGTGAGATCAAATTTAAATAAAACACCATATGAGTTGCTAAAAGGTAGAACACCTAACTTGTCTCATTTGCATGTATTTGGTTGCAAGGTGTTCATTCATAACAATGGAAAATCTGCCTTAGGAAAATTTGATTCAAAATAAGATGAAGGAATTTTTGTTGGATATTCAAGTGTTGGAAAATCTTATAGGGTATTCAACAAAAGAACTTTAGTCATTGAAGAAATCACACATGTTGTATTTGATGAATCAGGAAATTTGGAAGAGCCAAATGTTGTTGAAGTAGAGATTGAGGAAAATTCCCAAAAGATTAATAGATTAAATTTGGAAGAAAATGTGGAAGAAAATTTAGAAAGAGAAAACCCTTTGCCTAGAGATTTGAGATTTTCTAAAAACCACCCAAGAGAATTGATTATAGGTGAACCTAGTGAGGGTGTTAGAACTAGGCGTGGATTAAACAAGGAAGTCAATCATTCAGCCTTTATTTCAACAATAAAACCCACTAATATTGATCAAGCACTTTCTGATGAATTTTGGATTTTGGCCATGCAAGAAGAGTTGAATCAATTTGTAAGAAATAAAGTTTGGGAATTAACTACAAGGCCAAAAGATCAAAGTGTTGTTGGAACCAAGTGGGTATTCAAAAATAAAATGAATGACTCAGGAGTAGTCATTAGAAATAAGGCTAGATTAGTTGCTAAGGGGTATAATCAAATTAAAGGAATTGATTTTGAGGAGACTTTTGCCCCTGTAGCTAGACTTGAAGCAATTAGAGTTTTACTAGCTTTTGCCTGTTTTAAAGGTTTTAAATTGTTTCAAATGGATGTCAAAAGTGTATTTTTAAATGGGTTAATTGAAGAAGATGTTTTTGTAGAACAACCTCCAGGCTTTGAAAATTCAAAATACCCAAATCATGTTTTCAAGTTAAAAAAGGCATTATATGGATTGAAACAGGCACCTAGGGCTTGGTATGAGAGGTTGAGCAACTTCCTACTTAAAAGATCTTTTAAAAAAGGAAGTGTGGATACAACTCTCTTTTTAAAAAAATTTGGAAATGATATACTCATTGTTCAAATTTATGTGGATGATATCATTTTTGGATCTTCAAATAAAAATCTTTGTGGTGATTTTTCTAAAACAATGAGTAGTAAATTTGAAATGAGTCTAATGGGAGATCTAAATTACTTTTTAGGTTTTAGCATTAAGCAACTTGAGGAAGGAACATTTCTTAGCCAAACTAAATATATTAAGGACATCCTCAAGAAATATGAAATGGACAATGCTAAACCTGTTAGTACACCAATGAGTTCCTCAATTCAGTTGGATAAGGACCTTAAGGGAAAATATGTTGATCAAAAGAAATATATAGGGATTATTGGATCTTTGCTTTACTTGACTGCTAGCCGACCAGATATTATGTTCAGTGTTTGCTTATGTGCTAGATTTCAATCAGATCTAAAAGAATCACATTTGACAGCAGTGAAAAGGATTTTAAGATACTTACTAGGAACTCAAAACTTAGGAATTTGGTATCCTAAGTTTAGCTCTTCATTTGAAATTGTTGGTTATTTAGATTCTGACTTTGCAGGCTGTAGAGTGGATAGGAAAAGCACTTTTGGAACATGTCAATTTATTGGAAATTCATTAGTTTCTTGGTCCAGTAGAAAACAAAATTCAGTAGCCCTATCTACTGCAGAAGCAGAATACATTGCATTAGAAAGTTGTGTGACATAAGTACTTTGGTTAAAACAACAGTTGATTGATTTAGGATTAACTATAGGCACTATTCCAATTTATTGTGACAATACTAGTGCTATTTGCATTTCCAAAAATCCTATTCAACATTCTAGAACCAAACACATTGACATAAGGCATCATTTCATAAGGGATCATGTATCTAAGAGAGAAATTGAACTCACACATGTTTCAACTGAAAATCAACTTGCACACATTTTTACAAAACCTTTAGCCTTTGATACCTTCAGTACATTAAGAACAAGGATTGGTGTTATTGATTTGAATGCTTAAATAAAAATGTTTTTGCAATATTGATATTTATATTTTCTTAGTTTATTTGTCTTTGATTTTTGTTTTGAATTTTGTGATTTTTGAGTGTTTTGAATGAGTTCATTTTAGAGTCTGTGGTTTTGTCTTTGTTTTCTGTGTTTTGAATGTTTTGTTTAATTTTCTTCAATAAAAAATTCAAAAATCCAAAAATGTGTGGAAATCGTCCGGGACGAAATTTTTCATACTGGACGATGTGTGTAAAATTCAATTTGCGTGAAATGAAACGTTTTGAGAGCAATTTTTAATGTAGTTCGTCTGTACGATCTAATGATCATGTAATCTTTCTCATTAATATCAATACATGTTGTAGTTGATTTATTTTTGGTTTGTTTTAGGAATGTGCTTAATTATTATGAATTTCATTAGTCTTATTTAATCTTAATTATGCTTAAATTAGATTGTGATTTGAGATTAATTACATTAGAAAATCTAGTCTTTCTAAATTTAAACTTTATTTATAACTTGTTATAATTAGAATTTTTAAATTCATGTCTATTCATTTAGACTACATAAAAGTTAATATTATTATTGCAATTTAGATGTTTATTTATTTTGTATTTCTTTGCTCAAGTGATATTTATGCACTTAGAAAAATTTGAAATTTTAGATTATTGATCTTGGAAAGAATTGGTTTCAATTACTCTTGAAAATTGTACAAAGAGTAAAAAAATCAAAAGGAATGCGCAAAGATTCGCAAATATGAAAAAGAGGCACAAAATTAGCCCAATGTCAAAAGATGCACAAAAATGTGCAAAAAATTTTGAAAAAGATGCGCAAAGCGCCACTTGTGGTAATTCTCTTCTTTCCAAATTCTTTTAATCTCTTAATTCAAATTGATCTTATGTTCATTTGTATTTAATTGAACTTTGAAATATAAAAATTTTTATTCATCTCTCTTGTAATGATTTTCTATATTCAAATGTCTAAATTGAATCATGTTTTTGATAAATTTTTCTTACTTACAATGTTATATCACTTCTTAAATTCTATGAATTTTTATAATTTACCTAATGTTATTAGTTTAAGATTGCATCCATTATGTCAATCACCATTTAGATTAAATTTTCAAATGAATTTCATATAATTACTTACATTTCTTGTCTATTTCTTCTTCACTTTTTTTTGTCAAAAAGGGGGAGAAATTATTGTGTTTGTATGTTTTGTTTATTATTGTGGTTGTATGTTTTGTTTTGTTTTGATTATTTTGTTTGCATTTTGATTTTGTGTTTGACTTTGTGATTTTGTTAAAAATTTTTGAAAAATAAAAATATTGTTCTTTGCTTCAAAATGCCTCCTTATTTTCATGTATTCATCAATTTAGGGGGAGTTTAGGAGATTTGTTTAAATTGAAACCATAAAAATAATAATTATTTTGCCATCATCAAAAAGGGGGAGATTATTAAGATAGTTGCTATTTGAATGCTTTACATTTTGCAACTTATGTAGTTTTGATGATTCCAAACATTATTGTTCAAATTTGTAGTTATCTCCTAACAATTTTAAAAGATTTGTATTTGCTCTTGTGTGTACTAACATTTCAGGAAAAACGAACTCCAGACTACGAAGACTTAAAATCAAATTCAGAATGAGATACTTTGTAAAATTTGAAGTTTGCACTTCTTTGAAATTAAATTGAAAGGGAGTGATTATAATTGAGTGAATAAAAACATACACACACACACATAAGGAGATCATAAAAATTTTATACTGATCGTACTGGACGATATTCGTTCGTACGGGACGATCAGACAGTTATCTCCTATTGAGCACATGGAACGAATAGGAACTTGCTTGAAAAATTTTTTAAGTCCTATTCGTCCGGGACAAATTTTATAATCGTCCAGGATGATTGGTTCTCTGTAAAATTTTCGTCCAGATGAAATTAAATTATCGTTCATGGTGATTGGTCCTCTGGAAAATTTTTGTCTAGATGAAATCAAATATCGTCCAGGACGATCTGGTCTCTGGAAAATTTCGTCCAGACGAAATTAAATTATTGTCCATGGCGATTGGTCCTATGGAAAATTTTCGTCCAGACGAAATTAATAATCGTCCGGGACGATCGGTCCTCTGTAAAAATTTCGTCCAGACGAATAAGTTTTCGTCCAAACGATTAACCGACTTAGAATGATTTTCAGCAGTTTCTAGAACCGACCTTTGTAATAACCGTTCGTACCGGACGAACCTAGTTCGTACGGGATGATCAGCTGTACGAAGACATTTCGTACACATATGCAAATAGGGTCGTTTTAAATCGTTTAAGTAAAATCGTCCAGGACGATCCACGATCGTACGGGACGATCCACTGCGTACAGAATTGAAAACTTGCAGTTTTTGGGCGGTTTTTCTTGTCTTTTGTATAAATAGTCCAAATTAGACTGCCACCCAATCTTTTTGTCGTTTGATCTTCGTGCCTCTTGAGAGAATAGCTAAGAAGAGAGTGTGAGAGTGCATTCAAGGGAGGATTCCTACCACTGGAGCGTGAAGGCTTCACTTGAAGTTCAAAGGTAAGAATCTCTACTTGTGAATTGGGATTACTTCACTCTTTTCTTTCTTCCTTCTAGATTTCTTGTGAGAAGATCTGTCAAGGAGATTCGATTCGCTGCCGACACTTGGAGAGTGTGAATAGCCGAAGGGTTCGCTGCCTACACTTGGAGAGTGTGAATAGCCGAAGGGTTTGCTGCCTACACCTGGAGAGTGTGAATAGCCGAAGGGTTTGCTGCCTACACTTGGAGAGTGTGAATAGCCGAAGGGTTCGCTGCCTAAACTTGGAGAGTGTAAATAGCTGAAGGGTTCTCTGCCCACACTAGGAGAGTGTGAAAGGATGACGGTTCTCTGCCAACACTGGGGATTGTGTAAAAGGACGACGGTTCTCTGCCGCACCGGGTAGTGGTGAAAAGAGTGTGTTGTAAAGGTTTCTCCGCCTTGCTGTGGGTGCAAAAGGAGAGTCACTATTGGTATCAGTGCAATACTCAGAGGGTGCCTCTAGGGAGTGGATGTAGGTCTGGTTTTAGACCGAACCACTATAAATCTGGTGTCATTTACTTTACTGTTTTTACGTTTCTGCATTTTATTTTTAGTCTTAAAAACTCTGTGGTTGAAAAACTTTTTCTACAAAAACTTAAAAGAAACATTTTCAATTCGGTTCAACATAATTTTAAAAAGAGGGTTTAAAATTTTTAAACTACCAATTCACCCCCCCCCCCCCTCTTGGTAGCCTTGGGACATTAACTTAGGCTTAACAACCTATTTACTAGACTCAATAGTTACCTCTTCCCATTTTCCACTCTGGAATAGCTAAGAACTATAGAAGACCTCTCGATAGCTGATGAATTGCCTTCACTAGCTAACAAGCCTCACACTTTGATATAAACTATGTTATGCCCTTCTTCAATCTAGGCCATTTAAATCTTCATACATTTTGATACTTCCTATATGATTAGTATAATCTAAATAATAAGCCTTGTGTAGAATCTCTTTCCTCAAATCTCCAAAAATAATAATATAAACTCTATCATTCCAAAACATAACATAATAATTAGAAACTCTTAGTTCAAATTTCTTACCAGATCTAATTTGATCAATCAACTTATGATATTCTACATCTAATTTTTGAGTTTGATAAATTTTTTCTTCAAAAGAAGGCTGAATGATCATCTAAGTCATTATACTAGAATCTTAATCAGTAGAATAAATCACCTCAATCTATAATCTCTATATATCTCATATCAAATACTCATCAAAAGTGAGATGTATACATGATAATTTAGAAGACTTCTTGCTTAGAGTGTTTGCCACTATATTAGCCTTACCAGGTTGATATTGAATAGTCAATCATATTTCTAGATCAACTCAAGCCACCTCCTTTGCCTTAATTCAGATCCTTCTGAATGAATATGTATTTTAGACACTGATGATCAGTGAAAATCTCACACCTGACACCATATAAATAATGCCGGTAAACCTTTAAAACATATACAATAACATCCAACTCTAGATCATACATTAGATAGTTTCTTTCATGTGGCTTTAGCTATCTAAAATCATAAGCTATAATTATATTGTGCTCCTTCAAAACACAACCCAACCTCTCAGTAAAGCATCACTGAATACTTAAAATCCTTCTATACCAAATGGAAGAGCCAAAACTAGAATAGAAGTAAAATAATCCTTTAATCTCTAAAAATTAACCTCAAACTTCAATGTTCCGATAAAAGCTACTGACTTCTGTGTTAGTTTCATTAGAGGTGTAAGAATTTGTGAAAACCCCTTCACAAACTTCCGGTAATATCTAGCCATACCTAAGAAACAACATAGCTCAAACACAAAAGTAGGTCTCGACCAATCAATGATGGCATGAACTTTCAGGGGATCAATAGAGATACCATCACCACTCACCATATGTCCCAGAGAAGAAATACTCTTCATCTAGAACTCATATTTAAAGAATTTGACAAATAGCTGATGCTACCTCAAAGTCTTCAATATAATCCTCAGATGTCTATCATGATCTTTCTTAGAAGAATAATATATCAAAATATAATCTATGAAAATAACCACAAATTGATCTAGATAATCTTTGAATATTATATTCATTAGATCCATAAAAACAGCTGATGCATTAATTATGCCAAAAGGCATAATAAAAACTTATAGTGTCTGTACTTAGTATTGAAAGCTATCTTCACCTATTAGTAACCATATTGTAGATCAATCTTTGAGAATAGTTAAGATCCAGCAAGCTGATCGAATAGATCATCAATCTGTGGCAGTGTATACTTGTTCTTGATAGTGACTTTATTCAACTACATGTAGTCAATATATATACACATCATATTAGCCTTTTTCTTCACAAATAGAATAGTTCCTTCCTAGGGAGATACACTAAGATGAATAAATCCCATGTTAATTAACTCTTGAAGCTAAATATTCAACTCTTGAAACTCCTTAGGTAATATCTTATATGGAGCTTTAGATATCGGGGTCGTACCCAAAAATATATTAATGCAAAACTATTAGTATCTATTTAGAGGTAAACTGATTAACTCATTAGGAAATATATTTAAAAAATCTTGTACTACCATGATATCAAAAAGAGAACCAAAGTCTGTACTCCTATCTCGGACTGAAACCAGAAATATCATACAAACCTTCTTTCATAATCTATATGCTTTCAATGCAGAGATCAAATAAGATAAAATACCTCTAACTCCCTAGAATATATAACTCTTACTGTCCATAAATAATGTAACTTGCTTTTTCAAGTAATCAATCTGAGTCTTATACTGATTCAACTAATTCATACCCAAAATAATATCATATAAGAAAATGGATAATAAAATCAAATTAGATTTCCACTTCTTATAAAAAATTTTAATATCATAGAAAAAAATCTACTAGATATCATATTATCTCCAATAGGTAAAGTAATAGAAAGATAAACATATAATACAACTAAAAGCAAGTATAGTAAATTAAATAAATGCTCAAAAATAAAGGAATGACTAGCTTGAAAATCAAATAAAATAGAGCATGGATGCTTAAAAATATAAATCGTATATATCAGAACATTAGAGCACCACAAGCCTCCTATTGAGTCAATTTGTATACATATGGCTAAACTGGAGTTAGATCAATAGAACTATTAAGCTCTCTTTGACCACTTCCAAATGAATTCCTTGCCACTAAACCCAAACCACTAGCTCTAATAGATGGTCCTTAAAAAAGTACGTAGAGGAACTTTCTCGGTCTCCCTGCTAGTCTAATAAAGCTCTAAGATTTTGACTTAAAATATCGATCAAATCGTACATGTGGACACTCTTCTACCCGATGCCTTATTTGACCACATCTGAAGCACGGTACAATTTTCTTATAACACTAATTAGAATGATGTTGACCAAAACTCTAGCACATAGGTGCCCTACTAACAGAATCAGAATTGGTTATAATGCCACTTCCATATACTATTTTTGATGCTGATTGTCTACCTCTCCTAGAATCTCCATGTGTAAATCTGATATTTTTCATAGAAAAGCTACTACTAGTAGTCTCACTAATGAACCTCTTCCTACTAGCAATCCACTGTTGCTTAGTAGCCATAAGGTCATTTTAACTCAAATGAGCTCTCTCCATAAGCTTAAAGAAATTATAAATGATAAATGACAGTAGAGGCTATCTCAGGCTATTCTGAAATCCTCTTATAAACATGTAGCTCTTCTCCATTGGAGTGCTGACCAACTGTGAATCATATATAGCTAAAGTAGTGAACTTTGTCTCATACTGCATAACTGTCTTGCTCCCCTAGAATAGCCTAAAAAAGTCTCTTGCATTTATTTTCATGTAAAAGGTGATACAAATTAGGCTCTAAACATATCAGAGTACTCCTCCCAAGTAATTAAAGACTTCAACATCCCTTGAAATTACTCCTCTTGTTGGCTCATCCACCAACTCTCTGCCTTGTCATATAATAGAAAGACTGCTAATGACACTTTCCTCTCAGGAGGACATTAGATACCATCAATTGTCATCTCTAGCCTCTTCAACTAGTCTTTTGTTTCTCTGGACTCAATAGTACCCTTGAATCTCAGAGGCTTTAATCTTAAAAATATCTATAGATGTTTGTCTGTCTCTTCAAATCTCACAACAGGAACCTTGCTCTTTGCCTCACCCATCATCTAGGATATCAAAGTAGTAAACTATGAAATTGTATTTGAACCAATTATTAGAGCAGTACTATATATAGGAACTGCCTGACTAACACTCTATCCATCTGTCATGTCTAGGTCTGGTGGATCCATGATCATACAGAATATACAACTAAACACACATATACATTAAACAAAAATAATAAACAACCAAATAAACTTCAAACTACCCCACTAGACTTATATATCAATTTTTATAGTTCTATTTTATGATCTAATTCTAAAATTATTACTCTGATACCATAAAAGTTTGACACACCCCAACTAGACTAGAAAATGTCCTATCGTATTGAGCTATGACAAGCAAATCTCAAGATTTAATTTGGGAATTATTTTATATTTTATACCAATATTCATTAAAATAAACTAAAGACTATAAAGCTACTAAACATCCAAATATTGAAAATAGACTAATCCACCAAGTTTCTTTTATTTCATCAAAATATACATTTACACTATTGTATATGGCTACATACTAAGCTAAAAAATTGAATAATAAACTGCATTGATTGTATAAAAATTAAAATAGAGAAATACATATAAACTTCTATTTGATCTTGAACTACTAATCCACAATCTCCCTCCCCTTTCCAAATCTTGAAAATTAGAAGTAAAACCAAAATGAGTTACAACAGCTCAGCAGACCACACAAATTAATCTAAATTTTCAAATATTCTTTTATCAAATATTTTGCTAAATATTTAAAAGTAGTGCAGTTTAAATAAATCACTATATTGAAAGATGCAATAAATGCATATGGCTATTCCCTTATTGAAATAATAATTTGGAATAAATAAATAAATTAAAATTCATATTATAGAGCATTTTATATTATATTTCTCATACCTAGAAATAATCTCAAGGAATTATATCACCTTATGACTCCCTTTTGTGCTTATAGCACCAAACATGCCTATAGGCATATAATATGGCTTATAGCCACCAAAATATGCTATATAGACATAAGAATATTCCTTAACATAGATAAAATCTCAATTGATTCTGATCCCTTATGGCTCCCAAAAGACATAATTTAATTATATATGCTTATATATCACCACACTATATCAATTAAAGAGTAATTAAGTATGTATCAAAATTGAACTGTTTTTTATAACGGTAGGCAATAGAAAAGCCTACAAGTCAAAAATGTATATTTTTAAAAAATTATGAAATTATCAGGAATTATGTAAAATAATATTTTAAGACTTTTATTATACTATTCCATTACTCTTCAGCAATCATATAATTTTCTATTAAATAAAAACCCACATGTTTCAAAACCTCCATTGTAAAATTTCTAAAAAAATATTTAAAATGTGTATAATGGTAATATCTAACATATAGAAAGTTATGCGGTGAAAGTTTTACTTGTGCAAAGTTATCCACATTTTTTTATAATAAAAAAAAAATTAATCTAAATATTCACTAAAAATTTCACATTTTTTTTTAAAATTAAGATGGGTATAATGTGACTTACCTTGAGATGAACATGTCTCTTAATTGGGCCGATGGACAAAAACAACTCGAAGTCACCCAAAATAAAAATTTTCTTTTTCTCTCACCTCTCTTTCTTCCCTAAATCCCTAAGCAATTCTTTATTTGGAGGTTTGGAGATAACGAAGTAGTTAATGGCATTTAAAAGTCTTTTTTTATTTAGTGGAAAATAATTTATATTTGTAATGAATTATTTAATATTAAAATATTAAATGTATCTAAATTTTTTTATATCCTCAAATCCAAGAATACTAAAATTACAAAAAAATAATAATAATAAATAAACTAATCATGTCCCAAATATTCTAGTAAAATTGGTTTGTAAAATGGACACTTAACCGTCCGAAAAACCCTAATTGCACCATAAGTGCCAATTCCTTAAGAAATTTCACCAACACCCAAAAATTATAAAACAAATGGTGATTAAATCACTACACTATAAATGTCCTAGCAAAGACGGTTTGTGATTTAGACTTATAATAACTCCTAAATAATTATTGATTGTTCTAGGTCAATTTCTTTTTAAATTAAGAGTTTTCACACAATCTAACACACACTTTAGTTTGCTTGTTAGATTAACCAACTTTAGTCTTAGGATATAAGTGTTGTTCTAATTTTGAATGAATTAAATGCTAATTGTATTTACTTTAAATGTAATAATCAAATGAGTTAGCTAGATGCTATGATTATTAATTACTTTATGTTGATTATATTGTGATCTATGATGAACATTTAGGTGTAACTAGGAGCTTTCTAGATGTTTATTACTGAACAAAATTTTTACATGTAGTCATATTTATGTAGAGTTATTATAAAAAGAGGGTAATATTCAATGAATTTTAAACTAAAAAATTGTATGTAGGTTGTCATAAGTTGATTAGCCCACCTCCCCACTAAAAAGAAAGCATGTGCAAATAATAGGTAGCTAAATTATTAAGCAAAGTGTTTGTGCCATATGAATTGAAAGATTGATGTCTAAAATATAAATTGTTTTAGTATCCTTACAAGGAGTATAAATCTTTTTCTATTTCCAAATGTAATTCAATTAAAAGAAATATGAAAGTTATATGAGATTTTTTATCTTATGGAAAAGGACCAAAAGAATGAACCTCTAAAAGGTAATTCATTTCAAAAACCTTATGAAAGATAATCATCACTAAAGAATTTCAAAAATCAAATTTCTATGGCTTGAATTATTCTAAGATAATAAATTAGGTTGTAATTTAAAGGCATTACCTTGTTGCCTGAGTTATAAATATGTTGTAATTAAGAGCTGCCACATTTGGACATTCAGACATTTGAATTTCATTTTACTTTTTATTTATATATGTTATGGTGGTTGGGTGAATGATATATTTACTTTGATTGTGCACTAGAAATGCCTACTTTTTTTAGGTTTATGTTATGTATGTTATTTTTCTAAATGATTTTCTCTAGGCTCTTTCAGGAAATAAAAATTTTCTTATCATAACTAATAAAGTATTAAATAACATAAAAAGATAATCAATTTAGAGAAGTTAAAGGGCATTTTAGCCCAATTACATAACATTTTCCTTCTTCTCCTTCTTTATGCACCTTCCTATGGATGGGTTTGCATAACACACTTGACCTATTAGTTTGTTTGCTATATCATAAGGAATGTATACTCTTTTAGAAAAAAATCTATTTTCTAACCCTTTTAAAAATTTCACAGTCATATTGGTTATTATGGTTATCTATCATACATTCCAATTAATAACCAACTAAAGACTAAAATTTTATTTACATTTTGCTTTAAGAGAATTAAATACCACTCATAGGTTTAAGGCCATTTTAGAATCTTTAGATGTCAAGCATTAAATATATGGTGAGGCCACTTTTATTGGAAAAAAATCCATTTTTATGTCCCTTTAAAATTTCATAATCCTATTGATTATTGTGTTTAACTTGCATGCATTACATTAATAACCAACTAAAGACTAAATTTTTAATTCAATTTAAGTTTAAGGCATTAAATACCACTCATAAGCCTTATATCATATAAGAATATTTAGATGTTAGTATCATATTCCGAATTAAATAATAGCATATCCTATATTGCATTTCGTAAGACTGGAATTATGATTTCAAAGTGATTAGGTCAAGTTTAGCTGGCATTCTGCTGTAGGCAAGATGTAAGTACTCCAGAAGTGTCAATATTTTCTAAAATCTTTTTAGAGTCAAAGATTTAATTCCCACTTCGCTCGTACATTTGATTAGATAAGATGCATGTCACTATCCTATAGTGTTTCACCTTAGTCTTAAGATATGATGTCGATTTTAATACCAATAATCCTCTTCTTCCTATGCATTTTCTTAATCTTATAATTTACAATATAATCCCTAACTTTCTAATAAGATTTCAAATAAAATAATAAATTTTATTCTAAAATATTAAAGACTCACCTCTCTTTGAATGTAATTAACCAGAAAAGCTTACTTTTATGTGTAACCTTACCCAAGAATTATGACACAACCAAGAGGGTAGGTGAATTAGTAATTTAGAAACTTTAAATATAGTTAGTATAATAATGATTTTATTTTGTTTTTATTTTTGAGAGAAATAAAATTACTAGCTAGAGATTAATTCAGGTGCAATAAAAAATAAATATTTTGATTAATAGAAATATTTTGAAAGGTTTATTTAAATAATATTTCATGAATGCAATCACAATAGTTTAAAATCACAAATCTTAGATAATAAAATTTGCAATAAATAAAGTGTAGAAAAAATAAGAAAAAATATAAACCAATATTTTATAGTGGTTTGGACAAACTTGAGTGCTATACACTCCCTAAAGATCATCCTCTTTGGGAATTCCTGTAGTAAATGGTCCTTCTCATTTTAGAAGGTAGAGAAGCCCTTCTTCATTCCAAGGTGGAGAATGACCTTAAAAACCTCTTCCTCCAGAAAATGCCTGAAACCCTCCTACTTCCTACAACAAGGGAAATGGCACTCCCTCCTTCTTTTCTTATCAATGAAAGATAAGCCACTCCCTTCATCAGCTCCTCATAATGATGTAGATGACATTCCTCTAGCCTCCTTTGCTAGCCACAAGCTTTTCACCCAAAGATGTCTCCCTAAAGCTACTCTCCAAGAGCTCCAACCCACAACTTGGAGAACCAAGTGTAAATCAATGAGGATAACTATGTGACTCCTTAACTAAACCCTTGACACCTTCAAGGAGCAACCTCTCAACCTCACCTTCTCTCTCCCAAATAAACAATATAACTCTCACAAGCAAGGAGAAACACCTCTCACTCTCCAAAGGACTCTCTTTAAGGGAAAAAACATCTCTGCATACTCACTTATCTCTCTCACTAATATTATTAAAATAATTAGGCGGGCCACCTAAATCAAACCCTAATTTTAAATTTTAATAAATTGATTGTATAGTTTGAAGTGTGAATCATATTATCTGATTAGTTCAAAAATCAATTTTAAGTTCTATTAGATTAAACTATACAATATAAATCATGCAGTATAATCAGCTAAATCAGATCAAAGACCATTCTGGATGAACCATTGTTCATCCCACAAATGTTTTAATATATTGTACTAGATGATTTGGATCACATGAATGCTAATTATGATTTGATGCTAATTTGGTTCCTTAATCAACGATCAAAATTAGGAAATATTCATTAATAATTATATAGTACGACCAGGTTGGTACAATACATAAATCTAAATTTAAAATTCAAATTTGCCAAAATTCAGAAACTTTGATTCAAGGGTAGGTAATTATAAAACTAGTTAATCATCCTATAGGATCACGTCATACAGTTTAATTAGTTAAGTTGAATGTTAATTTAATTAAACCTTAATTCAATTTTTGAAATAGCTTCTTCTACAATACGGTTAGGAATTATCACTCCCCACATAAGAAGATAGGGGCACTCACTCTAATCCAGAGCAAGTATCCTCACTCATGCTCAACAAGCTCAATTACAAGAAAATATCTTCTCTTAGGGCCATCAGCTCATCCTACCATGACCATTCAACCTAGGGCTTGCTCTTCACATAACAAAAACTCACATGAATCTCTCTTCTAGGGTGATTTGAGGTCCCAACAAGGTCATCAACAACCCCAAAAAGCCTGCTAGGCATAGGCCCCTGAAGCTCAACACTCGTTGATGGTATGGGCCAAGTGTACTCACCTGAACCTACTAGGCAATATTGAACTCACCACAGAGATGGATCATTAAAAGCTATTCAGCGACATCCTGTTCAATCAGTAGGAGACGTCATGTGTAAAGGGTAGTTTGTACTGAGAGTCATTTAGGTCTATATTTTTTTCTTTCATGATGTCGGCTTTCTTGTAGCCCTTGGATCCTTATAAATAAAAGTTGAAAATGAACACTGTGCATTTTTTGACTAATTGTGATTCTGAGTCTCTTGAGCAATTATTACATGTTTTCTCTAATATATTACCTTACCTCTATTCTTACACAAATTCTAGATCACCTCTCATAGCGTTCACTTGTTAGCAAGGTCGAGTATCATCCACGAATAGATTTAAATCCAACAAAATGTATACATCCCTTTAAAATGATATTTTCAACCCAAATGGATACGGACATATTTACCAAAATAAAAATTTAAAGGGGTTGTTAGTCAAAATTTCCTTGTCAATGTTCACAAAAATTAATGAATTTAAGAATTTTTATCTTTCATGTTTTAAATATGGAAAGAAAAAGACATAAATTTTTAAGATTTATCAGAATTTGTAATTGTCATGTTAAATAAATTTAAATTTTTAATACTCACAAAATTTATTAAATCTGAATCAAAATTTTTTACTAAATCCTATATGAATTAAATCCTACAGCCGCTTTGTGGTAAACAATAAGCCATTCGATTTATCCTTATCGACACTCCACAACGCCATTATTCTCTCGGTCATTACGAAGGGCCACAACAAATGCTGGCCATCCAAGAAAAGGTTTATCCCCGCAGGAGCAATCTGCAATTCCTCTCTCTCTCTCTCTCTCTCTCTCTCTCTCTCTCGCGGCGGCGGCTGGTATCGCACGGCTAATTCGTTTGCTGGAGGTGACCTAAAACAACAGGGAGCAAAGCTAGAGAAGATGATATAACTTGATAGATTGGTTCGGCTAGTGGTTAGTCTTTTGACTTCCATGAGGTTGGCATTTTGACTTCCATTACTTCTTATTTTTCCATATACACGTTTAGAAGAATTCCTTTTTAGTCTTCTGATCAAAGCCTAGAAGTGCTGGGTAAAGTGATTATTGTGCATTTACATAGGAAAAAAAAAAAAAACCGACAAGGTTGGAATAGAGTTCCTCGATGCATTATTTATTTAGACTGAAATGGACTTTGCGTAAGAGATCCATTGATGGTTTTTAAGAGAGTAAGCATTGGAAGTTATTTTATTGCATACATAACATAAGTTTGTAGTATGCACTTTCGTATTCAGAGAAATTCATTCCTGCTTATCATCATTTCTTATGAATTTTCTTTTTGTTACGTTGGCAGCAACTTTTTGTTTCTTATGTAAGATCACTTGCGATTACCGCAAGGTCTGTGATTGTTTTATTTTCGTTGGATGATTCCTAATTATTTCACGATTTTGTAATGGCTTTATTTTTATTTTGAATAAACAGAATGAAGTTTTTGAGTTATCCGTTAACTTCCACCTAAATTTACATGATGACATAAACTGTTTTTGACTAGTTAGGCATGTGAATCATACTGGTGTTGACTAGTTAGTTGAATCATGGATTGCAATTATTGAATATATATATATATATATATATATATATATATATATATATATATATATATATATATATATATATATATCAAGTATGGATATTTGGATCCAATTTTGATCTGGTGAGCTTAAAAATGGACACTCTGTATTTCTATTTTATTTAAATAATATGATGTAATTTTATTTCGATTTGTGGACGAATTCAAAATTATTGGTGACATTTGTTATGAAATGTATGACAAATCAGCAAAATAATACAACAACAACAACATCAAGCCTTTATCCCACTACGTGGGGTCGGCTACATGAATCCTTTTTCTCCATTGTGTCCTATTAAAAGTCAAATTCTCGTTTAAATCTAATAAAGAAAGGTCATTCCTAATATTTTCTAACCAAGTCTTTTTAGGTCTACCCCCACCTTTCTTAACATAAGTCAAATATAATACCTCTACTCTCCTAACCGGGTCATCGCAAGGCCGCCGTTTTATGTGACCAAACCATCTAAGGCGATTTTCTCTAATCTTCTCTTCTACTGGAGCTACTCCAACCTTTTCACGTATATGCTCATTTCGTATCCTATCTCTAAGGGTAAAGCCACTCATCCACCTGAGCATCCTCATCTCTGCCACACTTAACTTAGTATTATGCTTCTCTTTTAAAGGCCAACATTCGGCACCATAAAGCATTGCAGGCCTCACTACCATCTTATAGAATTTTCCCTTAAGTTTGAGGGGTACATTTCTATCACATAACAAGCCCGATGCATTCCTCCACTTCAACCATCCAACTTGAATTCTGCTGATAATATCCCCATCTATTTCACCATCACTCTGAACAATAGATCCAAGATATCTAGAACGTGTACTCTTATTAATGACTTGATCGCCCAAAGTCACAATCCCCTCACTAGGTCTATTACTACTAAAATTACACTCCATATATTCTGTTTTAGATCTACTCAAGCGAAAACCTTTAGATTCTAAGGTTGACCTCCATAATTCAAGTTTACCTTCAACTCCCTCTCTAGTCTTATCAACAAGAAGAATATCATCAGCAAAAAACATACACCAAGGTACATCCTCTTGCAAATGTCTAGTGAGAACATCCATGACTAAAGCAAAAAAATATGGGCTTAAGGCTGATCCTTGATGTAACCCAACCGAAATAGGGAAATACTTGGTCAATCCACCTTGTGTTTGAACACAAGTAATAGTTCCTGCATATATATCTTTAATGATTTGAATATAAGCATTATTGACTCCTTTCTTTTCAAGAACTCTCCATAGCACTTCTCTTGGAACTTTATCATATGCTTTTTCTAAATCAATAAATATCATATGTAGATCCTCCTTATTTTCTCTATATTTCTCCATCAAACCTCTTAATAAATGTATGGCTTCCATAGTCGACCTACCCGGCATGAATCCAAATTGATTTTGAGAAACATTAGTATCACGCCGCAACCTATGCTCCAAAACTCGCTCCCATAGTTTTAAAGTATGACACATTAACTTAATACCTCTATAATTCACACAATCTTGTACATCACCTTTATTATTAAAAATAGGAATTAACACACTCATTCTCCACTCATCTGGCATCTTCTTAGTCTTCAAAATAGTATTAAAAAGTTTAGTAAGCCATGAAATTCCTTCATCTCCTAAGCATTTTCACACCTCTATTGTAATATCATTAGGTCCAACAGCTTTTCCACCCTTCATTTTCTTTAAAGCCTCTCTAACTTCAGTTTTACTAATACGCCGATAAAAACATAAATCTTTATTTTCATCTAGGGTGCTAAGGTCACTATAGTCAATCTTATTTTCACAATCTTCATTAAAAAGTTTAGCAAAATATCTCATCCATCTTTGTTGAATATCATCTCACTTCACTTGAACTAAATCCTTACTACTCCTATCTCTTTGTTTGGCTAACTTATACATATATCTTTCTCCCTCTTTAGTATCTAATCTATTATATAAATCACTAAAAGCTAATGCCTTTGCATCGCATATTGCTTTCTTAGCATCCTTACGAGCCACTTTATATATTTCCCAATTATCAGAATTTTTAAAATTAAACCAATTTTTATAACAAAGCTTCTTATTTTTAATTTTTTCTTGCACATTAGGATTCCACCACCAACTATTTTTACTATTGGGAGCTTTTCCCTTCGATAATCCAAGGACATCTTTTGCAATATTCTTAATATCACTAGCCACTTTTTCTCACATAATATTAGCATCCTCATGCACAGACAAAATCTTAAGATCTAAAATCTTATTTCCAAAAATATTTTTGTTAATATTCTTTAAATGCCCCCATTTAATCCTAGAAAATTGTTTTACTTTATTTTTTATTTTATGCCCCTTTATCTTAAAGTCCAAAACTAATAATCGATGTTGGGTACATAAATTTACTCAGCAGAATAAAATATATCTATATATGTCTTCAGTAGAACAAATGCCATAAAAATTAACACATTCCAATTTTTTAAGACCATCCTTATCAAAATGGGTTAGGATATCCTGACTTGAATTGTTTTCAATTAGTTGATTGTTTGAATCTATTTGAATAGTTTGTTGAGTTAAAACGTGTTGATGGATTATATCCTTTTCTTCCATAATTATGTTTGTGGAAAGCCAAGCGGCAAGCATTTTAATATTTAGAAATTTTGGTTTGTTCTTGAGGATTAAATGTGGACTAGGCTTAAATTAAGATTAATATAACAAATATTATTTACTTTTACTTTTGTTAGTCACTTTTTTGTGGCTTGCTATCTTCTTTTGTTGTTGAAATTGGCTGAAGCATCACCTACAAAGTAGAATTAAATAAGCTGTGGTTACAAATATTTATTGATTTCAAAAATTTGAAGTGATTGTGCTATTGACAACAAAATATATGCATATGCTATGTTCTAAAAGTTGGATTGGATATTAAATTAGAATAATGAAAGGTTTAAGGTTCAAATACATCAACAACAACAACAACATCAAGCCTTTATCCCACCACGTGGGGTCGGTACATGAATCCTTTTTCTCATTAATACACTTCACTTGAACTAAATCCTTACTACTCATATCTCTTTGTTTGGCTAACTTATACGTATATATTTTTCCTTCTTTAGTATCTAATCTATTATATAAATCATTAAAAGCTACAGACTTTACATCACATATTGCTTTCTTAGATTCCTTACAACCTCTTTATATCTTTTCCAAAAATTTGAAACGGAAGTTGAACTGAATGATGTAATAAATATTAAAATTATTTAATATTATATAATGGTATAACAGTGATGTAAATATTTGATAAAAAATAAAGTAACTACTTTATGAAATATAGAACATATACAATAAATATCCTTTATAATCGTAAATTTAAATACTTATATTTAATTGACTAATTTCTTCCTTTGTAGCCATAAGTAAATTTTAGATAATACTTTAAATTTTCCTTTACCCAATTGCATTATATATTGCAAGTTATTCTATATATTATTTAATATAGATAAAAGTGCTTATACATCAAGGAATTCATGGAATTATGGGTTTATAAACTTTAAAGTTTTTATATCTACCCTTCTAATTAAAAATAAATGTCGATAAATTAATCGAAGTATGAACCGGGTGTTTCATCAAAATCACAATCGATTCATTGATTTTAACCATTGATTTTATTTGGTTCAATCCAGTTCTAAAAAGCATGATTTTGAAGTGGGTCAAATTGTTTGGGGGATTGGCTTATGGTTGAACCAGTCAGACCAACTAATTTGGTCCAATTTTTAAAATCTTGTACAAAAGTGTCAAAAATTTTATGAAAGGCTTGAAACATTTTTTGGCTTTAGAACATAAGATCAATTAGGATCTTTATGTTTGGAATAGATTCATTTTAAAGAGAAGGCATCACATAAATAACCACTGTACAATGCAAAGCTAAGGCTACATACATTAATCACTACAAATCCAATGTTAGCTAAGCCCTTCATGCATTGGTGTGATTTTTTTCCCCGTTGAAAAAAGGGCTTGCTTCAGGCAGGAGATCTTATTCATGCAGTTTAAAAGGTTACGTATGGTGATGATTTTAATAAGGATCCGCTATGTGATGTAGGGGTTAAGACTTTTGAATTTAGAGTTCTAAGTCATAACTAGTTTATATTTGGACATTTTTAATTTGTTTATTTTGGAATTTTTGTTTATGTTAATTTGTCTAACTTACATATCTTTCTTTTATTGAGCATTTGTATGAATTTTAGGATGTGGCTATAATACTTTTGTATTACTCCCAAATATTTCATTGGGGGGAAATTGAGCACAAATTTTTATGATTTTACATATAATTGTGTTCTAAGGAGGATTACACTCAAATGGTTCATTTTTAATATTTTTAATTAATTTAACAACCTAATTTTAAGGATTATACCTCTCCTCAAAAAAAAGAAAATACCTTAATACCCAATTGCACAATTTTAAGCTCGTCTTGAACGAAATTATGCAATGCTTGTTTAGTAGAGGGCTATCCTCTTCATAAAAAACTTCGTTATGATGCATGGACATGATATGATGCACAACATAACTATAAACGTACCCTCTATGTGATGGAGGTGTGAGACTTTTGAATTTTGAGTTCTAAGTCATAACTAGTTTAAATTAGGACATGACACATTATGGATATAATGTTTGATTTTATAAATTATTTACATATAATATTGAATTTCTAATATTTTCTACTAAGGACATCATCTAGTGAAGGGGGTAAACATTGTGGAAGCTTCATCAAAGGGCTAAGGCTTGTCAAAGCGGAGACATGGGGGCAACATTCGGAGAGAAAGATGGGCTGAAGGATATGAAATCTTCATTGAAGGATCATCGAAGAAAGGCATGATGCGATGATTGAAGTGAAAGTAAAGTTGAAGGCTATAGAAGTTTCGTCGAACGCCTGTCAAAAGGGGGATGAGATTTGCGTTGTGAGTCGTACATGGAAGAAGAAATGATGTTAGGGTGCGCATATAAGGATTCAGGAAGTTAGAGCAATCACAACATAGTAATCTAATTTTATCAAATGTGTGTTTTGATATCCCACAGACAGAGATGTTTTTCATGCGTGTGTCCTAACCTAATTCTATATAAAAGCTTCCGACATAATTTTGAGCATTTCAAACATTTTGAGGCATGCCAGAGATGTGTATGTACTGGTTGCAGCAAGTCGTGACCAGCTCATATCAAAAGCTAATTCCATCTAAAAGCTTCCCACAAAATTTTGAGCATGTCAAACATGTTGGGGCATGTCAAATATTTGTGGTTTGACACGAGCACAAAAATTATTTTAAAGTATCTGTACTTCTTAGAACTTCATTGTTCAAAATTTTCCATGGAGAAAAGAAGATACTGAGGTGCTATTAATAGCTCATTCTTATTCCTTCTTTAAATTATTATTGCTTAATACAAGAATAGAATGTGAGGACACCTATAGCACACGTGTGCATACCAACTGATGCAGATGGTGTTTTTGGCTATTCATATGCTTTGCTAGCATCATTTCATCACTTGTTTTCACTTCCAAAGAAAACTATACAAACAATTTTTTGTGCTATGTTTACATATAGTAAACTAAGTTCAATCCTTGATTGCGCCAGCTTGTAATACTCTTGAGATATTATCTCTTTAATTTGTGTTATTGCTTTTTGTCATAATGTTGTACCTTAGACTTCTTTATATGAAAGTTGCATGCCCTTTTAACCTTATTTCATACCAAATGTATTAGAACAGAAAATTATCGTTAGGCCTTATGAAAATAATGCGTTTAATTTGAGAAGGCCATGTTGCTCCAAAAAGAAACTCCAACGATCAAAGGCATGCAACTGTGATGTCGGAGATTTAAACAATAATAATTTCATCTAGAATGAAGACAAGGTACTTACGATGAGTGGTTCAAACTAAACATATGGGTAATACTAGAATGTCAATAATTAGTTTTCAATGTTATTATATGAGCATAGAATTAAGTTGTCTTATTTTCAAAGGTTTGATAATTTTATAGATATTCTTATTACCTCTAGAGAATTACGTCTTTTCAATGAAAACATCAAATTTTGGTTAACGTTTATGCAAATAAGTGACATCTCTATTTTTTTTATCTGATCGCACTCCACTTAATCATGTCTATGTGGCCCGCTGTTTGCAAAGTAGTGGCTAAAATAATTCCCTCTCTCAAATATATCCCTTTCTCCTTTGAATGTCGTATCCCCTTAGACCTGTTGCACCACTTTCAGAGCAGTGGCAAAATAAATCTGCGTAGCCTGATCATTGGACGTAGAAGAAACCAGAGCAAGTAGAAAGCTGCTGCTGCTGCTTCTGCATTTGATATTTTTATTTTTCATTTTGATTCCTCATTCATTTTCTCAATTTTCTCTATTCCTGGTTAAATCATGTACATTATAATTGCTCTTTGCAGCTATATGAATTCTGTCTTCCATATCCATGCTACTGGTCTTTCTTATGTTGTAAATGCATCCAAAAGGAATAGAACCGAGGAATTACTTTAGGGTTTTCAGCTAAAGAGAAAAGTTTTTGGTGGATTACATCTATGTGAATAAAAAGAATAAATAAAAGGAAAAAGAATTTTAAGTTATTTTATTTTGAAGGTTGATTAAGTGCGTTGGGCTGAGGTGGAATGGTAATGTTAATTTAAGTAAATAGAGTTTCAAATTCGGGCTGAAGGTAGTGTTCTGTTTTCAGTCTCATTATTGATAGCTTTGGTAGTTTGTCAAAAACAGTTTTTGATAACTGGCAAACTGGGCTTTTCTGGGCTTGGAGGCTTTGGTTAGATTTATGAATTTAAATGTTTGGTTTCATAAAAGCAATTTGAAGGTACTATTTTTGCTGTGATTGGTCTCAAGAATTGAGCAGCTTCCTTCTGTTTTGGTTAATTTTAGTTCATTCCTAAAATAAAAGGCATAAAAATGAAAAGAAAACAGAGACGATGCAGCCAAACCTTATAGGTGAATTTGATGATGTTTACGTCAACTTGAAATTGTACTTATTTGAGAATTAATTTTTGGTCTTAGCTAGTAACATTGCCCTAAATGAAAATAGAGATTTTTATTTTTATCAACGTATTAGTAAAATCAAAGTTAGAGAGGCTTTAAAGAAATGAAGTGTGAAAAGCTGTTGTACCGGATGATATTTCAATAGTGACGTGGAAATGCTTAGGAGATGAAGTAATTTCTTAGCTTATGAAACTTTTCAAAATTATTTTGAAAACTAAAAATATGTCTGATGAGTGGAGTGTATTGAGTCTTATTTTTAACAATAAAGGTAATCCACAAGAGTGTGCAAATGATAGAGGAATTAAGTTGATGTGTCATACTTTAAAACTTTGGAAGAGAGTTATTGAGCATAGATTACAATGTGATATTACCATGTTTCTCAAAATCAATTTGGATTCATGCTTGGTAGGTCTACTATGAAAGTTATATATTTATTGAGAGGTTTGATGGAGAAGTATTGGGAGAATAAGGAGGATCTACCTATTTTATTTATTGATTTATAGAAAGCTTATGATAAAGTTCTAAGAGAAGTGCTCTGGAGAGTTTTAGAATAGAAAAGGGTTAATAATGCTTATACTTAACTCATTAAGGATATGTATGAAGGAGCTGTTACTTGTGTTCAAACGCTAGGAGGTTGGACCAAGTAATTTTCTATTTTAGCTTGGATTACATCAAGGATCAGCATTAAGCCCATTCTTTTTTTCATTAGTGATGGATGTTCTTACTAGACATTTGCTGGAGGATGTACCTTGGTGTATGATTTTTGCTTATGATTTTTCTTCTTGTTAATAAGACTAGTGGAGAGTTGAAGTTAAATTTGAAATATGGATGTCAATTTTAGAGTATAAAGATTTTCGTTTGAGTATATCTAAAACTGAATACATAAAGTACAATTTTAGTAGTAATAAATCTAATGTGTGAATTGTAACTTTGGGCGATCAAATCATTAGTAAGAGTACACATTTTAGATATCTCTAATCTATTATCCAAAGTGAGGGTGAAATAGATGGGATATTATTAATAGAATTCAAGTTTGATGGTTTAAGCATGCGAATGCATCGGGCTTGTTGTATGATAAAAAAGTACCCTTCGAAATTAAGGGAAAAATCTATAAGATGGTGGTGAGACCTGCAATGATTTATGGAACAAATGTTGGCCATTAAAAGAGAAGCATACAAATAAATTAAGTGTTGCAGAGATAAGGATGGCCAGGTGGATAAGTGGCTTTACTGTTAGAGATAGAACGAGCATATACATGAAAGATTGAAGTAGCTCCAGCGGCAAATAAGATTAAAGAGTCTCCTTAGATGGTTTGGTCACATAAAATATCGGCCTTTTGATGACTCGATTAGGAGATTAGATGTGTTAGATTTAGCCTATGTTAAGAGAGGTATAGGTAGAACTAAAGAAACTTGGTTAGAAAATATTAGAAATGATCTTTTTTTATTAGATTTGAATGAGAAATTGACTCTTAATATGACACATTGGAGAAAAAGAATTTATGTAGATGATCCCATGTAGTGGAATAAAGGTTTGATGCTGTTGTTTGTTTGTTGTTGTTGCTGCTAGCAACATTACTAAGAGTTTTATTATTGACCTTCTGAAGGTAATCATATTGCATATAGATTTCAACCAAAGTTAAAAGGTATCGATTGGTGTACTGTCACAATTTTTGAGATTTAAAGGTCACATCATCATTGAAGTTGTTAATTATTGTGCCAAATCATTAAAAAACTCAGATAAGCTCATGAAATTATATATATATTAAATGCGGTGATGTTAAAGATGAATGTTTAGGCCCTAGGGCTAGGCAAGATGAATCCATAACACCTTACCCATGTCCCAGATGGGCGCCATGACTAAAACATGCATAGGAGAGCATCTTGCTTTAAGGAACAAGGCTTTGTTGCGAGCATCTTGTCTTGATTGAAGCGTTAGATGCTAATACTTCAAATGTAGAAGATGGGCTATTTTTTATGGTAATAAGTTGATATTAGGTGACGTGAAAATAACACTAAGAGTTAGAAAAATAATAATTCAGAATAATTTAGGTGAAAAACATCTCAAGGCTTACTCCTCGAGTTTTTTATATGAAGCTTGTGCCGTAGCTTACTTCAGGCCTGCCTTAAGGTGCGCCTCGCTTCTTGTTGCCATGAGGTATTTGTCTCATACTATTTATATATTTTTATTAAAACTTACCTAAATCCTAAACTAAAGCCTAGAACAAATCACACCTTTATATTCCTCCAAGCCGTAACAACTTTCTCTCGACTACGTCGACCTCTAGTCCATTTTCTTCATGATAGCTTCCATAGCCACCATAGTTGTAACCACCACCAGAGATCACTTGGAAGCCGCACACCAATACTATCTCTTGCTCTAAAATTTTTGGAGTATTACTCTAACCTTAATGTTGATGACAAAAAAAGAAAGATGAATGAAACAAATGAAGTAGATTGGGAGGCATTGAACTCTGCATGATGAGACAGGAGAAAGATCAATTTATTATAACGGTGACTCAAATAAGGACTCCCTTAGTAATGATAGCACAAATGATTTTTGAGTTGTCAACTATTTCAATTTTTTTAAGGAATTAAATGTGGATGAGCAGGGAATTGAAAAAGAAGAATTCTTCAGTTGAACTTGATGTTATATGATACTTATATGTTATTCCTATATTTTATATTATTTTGCTCTTGTAATATTTGGATTTCAATTCTATTTTATACAAATTTTCACTTGTCACTTTATGATGTATGCAATTTTTTATTTCATATATATGTGCGGAATTTTAAACCATGTTGCAAGTAATTCATCTTGAGAGTATCTAGGGATTTTAAGAACACTGATCCAAAGTAGAAGAATGTTGACCCCTATACCTCAAACCACATGAGAAAGGATCCCAATTGTTGAACAAAGCGTTACGTACTTTGGCGCCATATATCACTTGAAAGGCCAAATGATCTCTGAATGTCAAATGGATGGTATCTTTACGATCAGGACACTGAATTCTGATAGGTCAGGGCCCCTCGTAATTGAATCGGATGAGATTGGTCAAAAGAGACGACCGACACCCGAAATTAAAGCGCGAGGCTGATCAAACGATGTCGGATTAACAAATGAACTTCGTCATTGTGTTCAGAACATTGCAAATACTCAAAAACTGTATTTTATTTGTTCAATTTGGATCATCCTAACGAGTGACATGAATTTTGAGACAACGCGTATTTCGAGAAAATCAGGCCTCGACGTCACTTAGATGATGTCTGATCATGAAACGGTCTATGTCATTACGTCCGGAACATTCTCGACATTCAAAATATACATCTTTAGTGATTAATTGGGATCAATCGTAATGGTGACATGGATCTCAAGGTAATAACACGTATATCGAGGAATTTGGCCCTCGACGTCGTCCAAACAATTTCAGATCGACAAACGGACAGTATCATTGCGTCCGGAACATCGTCTACATTCAGAATATATGTTTCATTTAATGAATTTGGATCATCCGAGATGGTGGCGAATTTCTACGTAATTCAAATATGATATAAAGGCCTGCGTTACGACGGAAACGAGGCCTCGAAGACGCTCGAACGACGTCCGATTGATAAACGAACAGCTCCATTGCGTCCAGAATGTCGCCGACATTCAGAAAATATATTTTATTTGATAAATTTGAATCATCTGAGATGGTGGTGAATTTTTAGGTGATGCAAATATGATATAAAGGCCTGCGTTACGACGGAAACAAAGCCTCAAAGACACTCGGACAACGTTCGATTGACAAACGGACTGCGTCATTGTGTCCGAAACGTCGTCGGCATTCAGGATATACATTTTATTTGATAAATTTGGATCATCCGAGATGGTGGTGAATTTCTAGGCGATGCAAATATGATATAAAGGCCTGCGTTACGACGAAAACGAGGCCTCGAAGACGCTCGGACGACGTCCGATCGACAAACGGACAACGCCATTGCGTCCGGAACATCGTCTCCATTAAGAATCTACATTTTATTCGATCAAATTGGATTATTTGAGGTGGTGTCGCAAATTTTGAAGCGATTCGAATATGATGCGAAGGCTCGCATTTCGATGGAAATTAGGCCTCGTCGTCGCCCAAATGATGTCCGATTGCGAAACGGACTGTGTCGTTGCGACCAGAACATCGACAGTACCCTAAATGCACTATTAATTTATCTAATGTCGACAAATTTTGACACGTTAAACGAGGGGAAATTACATAAATTTCTCGGCAATTGCACACTTTTCAAAGAAACACATGATTCAAATAAGCATCTCTATTTTGAATTCAGCAAATCCGATCGCTATTTTGAATGGATATTCATATTAATAATATTATGATATTATTAATATTAATACTAATTTAATAAAAATCAGATCAAAGTCAAATGTTACGTCAAAATCTTCTTAATCTTACCTCGTTTCTCTTCGGATCTCTGCTAAATTCCCGTCAGAATCCCTTAAATTCCGCTGATTTTTGTCTCTTCCCTGATATCCCGTAGTGCACCTCGGACATCGTGGCTACTTGTTTTAAAAATGAGAAGCCGGATTACTTGCTGGGCGGTTGGTGACCTTCACAACCCACAGTTCTCTGTTTCCCGTTCTTTCACCCAAGCGAGCTCCTTCCTGAAGAGATCAACCTCCCTCCCTCCGGCTCTGCCAACCCAGGTAGTCCGTTGTTGCCTATGTAAGCTTGAAACTTCTCGTCACTTTGACCACCTTCTTGTTCACGCCAAGCTGTAGATTTCCAACACCTCACAGACGTTGGTCTTCCCTCTCACTCCCTCAAACTTCCAGAACCTTTTTACGCCACCACCTCCATAGAGCTATTCACCTGTCTCACCTCACGCCCAAATCTCCTCAAAATATCCCACTGTCTCTTCCGCCTGAAAATCGAACAAAACCAAAAAGAGCTCGCCAAACCGTCCGCTACACTTAGCTAAACCGTCATCTGGAGCCACCTATCCTTTTTCCACCTTATAGCTTTTATGTACCTCCCCACTGTGAATGATTTATACAGCTAAAAAAAAAAAGAAGCCCAAGCTCCCGCCTACCCGTGCTTCACGTGAAAGGATGTCTTTTGTGACGGGTTTGGCGACAACCAATAGATGATGAAAGCTAGAATCCAGTGAGATGGGTTACTTCAACTTTCCAAAGATCTCTTATGGCAAGTTGCATGAGAGACAGTGGGTTAAAGGATGATTCTGAAGATTCATTTCAAGAGCTATTTAATTGTTCTTATCAGCACTTTAACGTTCTCAGTAGCGGAGATAAAGATGGATGCATCTGTTTCAAATCTGTGAGCTACTCATGGCCCTTGAAGGAGGAGATTGGAGTCTCTAAGAATCTTCTTGCTAATGACATGCAATCTTGAAAGAGAAGAGCTTAGTCCATTAAGATCAAATAAGATTATTAAATCATCCAAGGAGAATGGCATCCAGATTAGTGAGGGTAAAGAGAATTTAGAGATCAAGTTTCAGATGGCTGGAGCTTTTGCAGATATAAATGAAGAGGAGATCCCCTTTATTTTCTTAGCTAAAGGAAATGTAAAAGAAGAAAAAAAAAAGAGTGTAAAAAAAAAGAGAAAAAAAAAAGAGAAAGCAAAAAAAAAAAGGAGAGAGCTTTCCAAAAAAAAAAAGATATAGAAAAGAAATTTTTGTCTCGATTTTCGAACCCTTATTTGCTCTCTTACCTCGGCATGTGTGTCGAGTTGGTGGTCTGCCTATACACGCTTTTCTTAGCGTGGTGGGAGGGGCAACCGGCGCGACACCCATGACAAGGTAGGCGAGCAATCCTCGGTTCCAAATCTCTTCTTCGGAGTTCGTAGCGCACCGGAAAACCGCCTATACACGCTTTTCTTAGCGTGGTGGGATGGGAACCCGGTGTGACGCGTACGACGAAGGAGGGATACTCATAAGTACCCGCTTGCGGGGAAATTAATGTTTTTTTTTTCTTGCAAAATATTTTCAAAAAAAAAAAAATACTTTTTTTAAATACCCATACACGCTTTTCTTAGTGTGGTGGGGGATCGAAAAATACACGGCCGCGGTGTCCTCAAAAGAGGGCATCTACCATACACGCTTTTCTTAGCGTGGTGGGAAAGGCCCAGTTTTCCATAGTTTTCCCCTAAACAGGGGAGACGTCGGAAGGTTGCCGAAATTTCGGGTCAACATAATGTTTTATTTGGACTTAAGTGGACTCAAACTCAAGTCATTATTTGAACAATTTGGACATTAATTTGCACTTGTAAGGACTACAGGGGACTCGAATGAAGGGAAGAGGCTCATCTTGAGCCTGAACTGAACTTGAACTCGGACTTACACTTGAACTCAAGCAAAATGATAACAAAAATGAACTTGCAAACGATCATCAATATGAAGAAAATGGAGAATGTAATTAAATGCTCATGATTGAAAATGTGAATCTTAACAAGCAAAGTGAAAGAAAATTGCAAAAGTTAATGATTTGATTACAAAGCAATGATGTGAGCTTTTGGATCAAACTAATTAACTCATAACATAAGATTTAATTAATCTTTGAGCAAAGTTCATGAAATTACAAGGCATGTGACAAACTATTTCCAAATCATCATGCATGTTGGAAATGATATGTGGAGGCAAGGAGTATAACTTTCCTACAAGCAAAGAGCTATGCCAAAATGATTTGTAAATTTTGGCATGGAAATAACAATTGATGTTGTAAGAATTGTTGCAATTAAAATGAAAATATTGATGAATAAGCTACATTCATCATACAAATTGCAATGAATTTTTGAGAACAAAGAAATGATTAATGTAGCTTGTTTATAAGGAGCACAAGATTTTGGAGGTATGTTTTGATCGCATTGAATGATAATTGCAATCATTATTATTCAAATAAGGATCAAATGAAATGCTTGTGAGAACCTTCGATTAAATATTATGATTGCTATTTGGTCATTTAAATTCATCCAAATAAATATCATGCAAGCAAGCAAGGACTTAGGGGATGCAAAATCCCTAACTTGTCACTCATGAACAACAAATTCAACTTGATTTCCAAAGTTTATTCAAAGCTTCTTCAATGAACATTATTGTAATGATGATTGCTAGTGCCACAAGACTCTCAAATCATCCATGAGTAAGATTATATAAACTTCATGCAGTGAATGTTATGGCTTCTACCTAGTCAACAATGATGAACACATGAGTAAAACAGTAGTTGCCTACGCATGTTGAAGGGGAAAACATATTGAACATGATAGATAATTGATGAATGCGTGGGGAGGGCATCAACAATGGATGTAACTTATTCAGCGGTTAACCTCAGTTCATAGATGAGCCCCTTCATCTATCTGCAGATAATATGGGTTGATACGAGACGAATACAATCCACACTCGATGAATTCATCAAGAGGTAGAGATGAAGGAATATAAAGACGTTTCCATCATCAACAATGATCAAATTCTAAGAAAAGACACGATTAGTTTCCTACAAGCAGAAAAATTCAATGACATTATTAGAGACCTGTTGTACATTCGACATATGTTTTGCAAGCAAATCGACAGAAGATCTGCAACACATACAAGCTCTCTACGAAGACAGATGTATGTGCCACATGCCACTGATGGGTAGATGTAGAAAGACTTCAGTAAATGCAGTATCCTGAAGTCAATTTCAGTCTGTGAAGGAATACATCTTCCTGTCCACTCATAACAATGACGGATGTAATACATGAACCAAACAACTACAACGAATACAAGTATCTATGAACAAAGGCAGGAGATTAGTTAGTGCACTACGATCCACCTGCGGAAAGCAACCATAGTGCACGACATTCTACCTGTACAAAGCAGTAAACAACTCAATCCAGAAGCTGCAACGCCACGCCACCGGATCCGCAACATTCGTACTAGCGGACAGAAGGCGTGTACAAGATCTCAAATGAAAAGTTGTGTGCATCCAAACAACAGTTATATGCACAACTACAACCATTCCAAAATACCCCTGCACATGTGCACCATAGTTTGTATACACATAGGTACACTAAAAGGGGTAAATACAATCTAAACCCGCATGGGCCCCGACGAGCGTGTTATAGGTACACACGTGACGTCTAGGGATGCTGTGCGAGGTTGACAAGTAAATTCAAGTTCGAACCCGATCCTTTTATACGAGTCAATAGAAGTCGACAGGATTCGAACCAACAAACAAATATACGGTTGTGGCGACCGTCATATTTATCTTAATACATTCATATTAGGCCTTCAAGGCCTATAACAATGAGAATTCACTATCAAAGGGCATAAAGCTTAAGAAACCCGATCCTCTGTCGACAGCCCGACAGAGTTGACAAGGTTCAATCCATAAAAAGAAATGACCCCCGAGCACCCCGATGATGGCCGTGTTGGACAAAGATCTCAACCGGAGGGGTTCACAAATATTTTCAAATGTCTCCCAAAAATCCAAATGCCTATCAAAATCCAAAACTCTACAAAAATACCAAAATCCAAAAATCCAAAAAAAAATCTCAAAGTCCTAAAACCCCAAAAATATTTAAATTTGAAATAAAATCATCAAATACTTAAAGCAAAATCCATCCACCCTCCGCAATAGTTTGCCGAGGTGGACAAATTCAAATTTACTTCAGCTCACAAAAGAGCCAAATGCCTAGTCGAAAATATCACTAGGATCCATTCTCAAATAATCTCCTGCCAGTAAGGACGTGGTACGTGTGATCTAACCGGCGGTCTGCCGCCAAATGGCCACCGCAGGATAAACGGTTACGACGACCCGGGGCCCTCTGAACCGAGTGGTTTTGCCGCCAAATGGCACCACGATATACCGGTTATGGCCAGAGCCAATACGCTCTTTATTGGCATCAAATCCTTGAGATATGAATCAATAGGATATGATCGATAGGGCACAAAGCCCTCTGTTAGCTAAGGTGGATTTAAATTTGTCCTCTTAGACAAACATTCAACCCCGGTCTACAAGGTCCCCTTGGACGAAGCAACCCATGGCTGCCGACAAGGATCCTTCTGTCAGGTTGGGTCGACTACCTCCTCTGACTAAGTAGACCAGGGACCACGATGACCCAGGATGACGGAACCATGGGATCTTGATCGGGTCTATCATCCATTCCCCCACCATCCGTTTTAAGTATGAGATGGTGAAAATTTCTATTTTAAATATCAAAAACCTTCAAATTTTTAAATATCAAATTTCCCAAATTCTCAAACTTTGAAATATTTCAAATACCAAAACCCATTGCTGCTACTATATGCCAGATAACATGTATTTATACGTATCTGATTGACGACTAGCCTTAATCGAAAGTTCTCTCTCGTGATCGGGAGGGGTAATTAACTATAGGGGCTTGCGCGTATAGGAAACTAGAACTCAGATCATAAAATCCTCACAAAATGAGGGCGAAATCTCTGGGTAGTGTCTTATCTACAAACTCATCTGCCTTCCAAAATTTACCCCGGAACTTAGTTCGTTAAAACTCCCTCGCCGAAGAATAAAAAAGAAATCGCGCGGTGGGGAGGCCGGGGCCGAATTTTCGGAGCCCACAAAGAAGAAAAAAGCTAGAAGCTCAGGTGTTTTCAAATTTTCATTTATAGTGAGGCCATCTTTACATTGAATAGGTGAGTCATCTAAAAACGCAAGTAAATGAAGTGAATCATTATCTACTATTTTATTCTTGTCAAGGACACATTTTGTGCTACATTTTTTGCATTTTGTGATAGATGTTAATTCAACAAAAATGTAATCCACTACTTTAGGTGTAAGATTACATTGAAAAACATTGCAAGGACGGATTGACAGTTTCAAACTCTTGGCATTGATAAGTGGTATATTTATAGCTTAGATGTATTTTGTTATTTGGACAGTGCTGATCTTTATAATTAATTTTGCAGTTATGACACTTCTTGAAGGGTGAATTTGTCATGACAGCAAATAGTTCGTTATACTAGTAAGAGTTTTTTTTTTTTAAATTCTGTTCAACCTCCTAACCAAAAATAAATAAATATATAAATAAAAAAATAAATAATACGAAAAATAAGAAATGAAATATTTTTGTTGAGGTCCTTTGCCATGCAAGAGTTATTGTAAAGATTAGAGAGTTGATTATGTTATTTTCAGCATGGGAGTAAAAGGTCTGGAGTATTATTTGTGCTGAGAAGTGCATCAAGCGCTCACAAATTAGAGGGGAGGGAAATGAAACCAAGGAAAAGTTAGTGCCTCGGGTAGGAAATTTTCAAATTGAAATCCCATCCATATCTTTGGTATGTAATAGGCGTTCTTTTCAAAAATGAATTCCAACAATCGCAGATGCCCTTTCTCATTTTCCTATTCTGAAGAAGCCATACATGTGATGAAATTAATCATGTACTTTCTCTATTTTGTGTTGCTATTGAAGATAAATCTTTGTTGCATAACCAACAGTATAGCACTGTTAATATCTTATTAGCCTTTTTCTGTCATGAAGAGTGGACACCTCTGAAAGTCTAAAGCAAGTTTATGGATGATTGGGTGGGCTGAATCCCCATAGTTACTATCTCAAAATAAAGATTTACAATGTTAAGTCGAGAAACAGGTCAAAATGAAAATGTGTTCTGTTTAATTCCTTGACTCTTTAAATATGACCAAAATATTCTTGTTGAATCATTTTGGATTAAATTTTCGGAGTTAAACATAGTTTTTTATTAGCTTATTTTGGATTGGATTTGAGGAGTTGAAAGATTAGTTTGAATCAAAATTGAGGAGTGAAAGGACTTGGATTTATAAGATATTCTAGGACTAAAACAACCTCTATATATATTCCTGGGATAATTTTGACCTTTGCTTGTATTAATTTGGTGTTTGTCATGTAGTTATTCTTCATCTTCTCTACTTCACCTACTATCCATACTGATGCGATGGCCATTTTATTTTTGGATGGAGCATCGTTATTGATCTTAGGTGTTTATTGCATCTTCTTTCTAGTGAGCTGCTTAATTGTAAATTCTGCTAAACCTATCTTGGTTTTTCTTCAAATTCGTCTTGTCCAACATATTTTGTTGTTGGTCTGTTTAATAATAGAAGTGCTTTTCATTATATTATAGAGTTCTCAGCTCAAACAGCATCTCATCTTATGTCATTCTTATCTGTCCTGTAAAATTTTGAGCTTCATACTAGAAAAAATGGATGTGTAAATGCCATTTATCATTCTGAATAAAACTATTTTAATGACTCAAAACCATTGCGTTCTTTCAGCTTGAATTATAATCTATTTTGCATGCAAAGAACTGTGGTCCTTGTCGATGAGTACTTTTGTTAGTGCCCAGCCACTTTCCTCAATTTTTTTGCTCTACTTTGTTGGTGTCTTATAACTTCATACTTACTCGAATTTACCCACACGGTTCACACACACTCACCATGCACTAACAGGTAACGACTGGGAGACTTGTTACCTAACTTGGATTATTTTGTTTTTTTTTTTTATAGTTTAAATCTATCTTAGAAAGAAAAGGGGCATTGAAGGATCAATGGCTGCAGTAATATCACTTTGTGCTTCAATATTGCTTCCTTCTGTAGTAATGCAGAGTTCTCAAAGACACATTGGGCTACGCAAACTCATTCCAGTCAAATACCTGAAACATTTTGGTAACATAAATACTGGAAGGAACCACATTGGTTTGAAAGCAGGTGTATCACATCGCAGGCTCGTTGTATTGGCAGTTACTGAAGGTTCAACAAAGTCGAGCCCGGCAGATGACAAAATTCCATCATGGGCCAAACCAGATTCAGATGAGCCTCCGCCATGGGCTCGTGACGAAGGTAATGGGAGCACGTCTCAGCCAGCATTTGTGATCCCCTTTTATGCCTATCTACTGGCATCAGTTATCACTGCTATAGCGGCGGTAATTTCTATGCCTTTTTTTTGCTTTTATCATTATAAATCAAATAAAATTTTGGATTTATTGATCTATGTTTCAACAGATCGGTTCCATTTTTGAATACATAAATCAAAGACCGGTGTTTGGAATCCTGGGCTCGGACAGTGTATTGTATACTCCATTGCTTGGATTCTTCGCTTTTACCGGCATACCGACATCTGTAAGTTTTCATTTCTGGAGGGTGGTTTGTCTTCATTCCATGGTTTCCTGTGCTTGTTTCTATATCATTCTTTTTGTTTGTTATAGGCCTTTCTATGGTTCAGATCTGTTCAAGCTGCAAACAAGGAAGCTGAGGAGCAAGATCGAAGAGATGGGTATTCATAGTGGCCATAATTCTCCTGTTTTGTGCGGGTAATTCATCTTTCACTTCTGCCTAAAAAATGCCTTTTCTTATCAGCAGTAGGCACCAAGATATCATAAAACATTTTCAAAAGTTTTTTCTTTGTTTATTACCCGATGTAGCATGATATTTATTGGACACAAACATCCACAATTAAAACTGTAGACTTTGGCTACAAGTAGGAATTAGTAAATCCTGTAATTTCAAATTTAGTAAATCTTTGGAGGATTAAAATCTCAGAATTATTTATCTTGACAATTATCAAATTTTTATAAATTCTGATAAACTATTTTGCTATTTATTTTGGGATTTAAAATTTGAGAGAAGAAAACTTTTAATTCCATTAGGTCTTATGAATAATGGCTTTTAACAAATCTTAGATTTCACATCAACAGGCTCAAACTAGATTTATGAAACCTGTAGGATTTTAAGGCTTCATTTGGGATAACTTTGTTCTTGCTTTCTAAAGCAGCATTTTAGTTCAAATAGTTTCAATTTTAAAAAAATAATTATTAAAAAATTGCTTTAGAAGGTAATATGAAGCTTCCAAACAAAGCTCAGGTTTTTTTTTTTTGATAAATTTTGCTATTTTTTAAAGCAACTTTTTAATAAAAAAAATTTCTAGTTTAAAAAATTTGTGTACTGAAAGTTTGCTTTCGAAAGCAGTAAGAAAGCTATCCGAAACGAAAGCCTAAGTCTCTAAAATTCTTCGTTAGAAATTTAGCTAAAGCTTTATTTAGGATAGTTTTTTTACTGTTTTTTAAAAAAGCAAATTTTAAGTGCAAATTCTTTTTGAAAAATATAAAGATTTGTTTTAAAAAGCTGCTTTAAAGCAGTAAGAAAGCTGTTCTAAATAAAGTGTAAGGTTTGCCTAAATCCTGCATAAATTAGGTTATTAAACATTCCCTAAACTTCCTCATTCTAGTTAAATATAGATATAACAGCCTTGCAAAGATATGAATTTCTAATTTTTCTAAACTATTAATATATATATATATATATATATATATATATATATATATATATATATATATATATATATATATATATATATATATATATATATATATATATATATATATATATATAGGTATTACAACTCTCTATTAACAATAGAATCATTCTATCAAAAAGAAAATAGAAGTAGCAAAAGAATATATTGATTTTTTAGGACAACGTATTGGTAATGGCTTAATAAAATTACAAGATCATATAGCTTTAAAAATTCTAGAATTTATAGATAAAATTAAAGATACTAAAGAATTACAAAAATTTTTAGGTCTTTTAAATTATGCTCGTCCTTATATTAAAGATTTAGGAAAAAACTATTAAATCTTTATATAAAAAGACAAGTAAAAGTGGACAAATATTTTAATTCAGAAGATATAAAAATAATACAAAAAATAAAAACACAAATTAAAACTCTACCAAAATTAACTTTATCCTTAGAATCATATTATAAAATTGTAATAGTTGATGCATCTCAAGATGGCTGTGCAGCAGAGTTAAAAATAAAACCTTATAAAGAAGCATTCCAGACAATAGAAAAATTATGTAGATATGCTTCAGGAAGTTTTAAACAACTGTCAAAATCTTTAACTTCTTTAGATTATGAAATATTATGAGTAATAAATGCATTATATAATTTTAAATTGTTTTTATAAAAAAGAATTTACTATTATAACAGATTGTGAAGACATTGTTCATTTTTATAAAAATAAAAATGAAAAAGAAAATATATAGTAAACGTTTGGTAAATTTTATTACTATAATTGAAGGAAATTGTTATAAAGTAAACATTGAACACATAAAATGAAATAACAATTTTCTAGCAGATTTTTTATCAAGGGTAACTAGATCTATTGATTACAATTATCCATAGAAAATAAAATCTTAAAATATTTTCCTAATAATTATTTACATTTCTTTTGTAGGAATTAATGGATTCTTCTTTCTCAAAGATGAAACTAAGCTTCGTTAATATAATTCTTTTTGATCATTTAGCTTTAGCCAATAAATAGGGAACGAATCTTCAATTCCGACCCAAAGTACCTATAGTAAAACTATTAAATATTTATCAAATAACATTATTAGACAATTTATAATGCAATAAATCAGACACTAAAATAATGATACATACTCTAAATTATCTTACTATATGTTTTAATGGTATAAATAGTCAAATAGAATTTCTAAATAATAAAATTAGTAAATGAAAGACAAAAGTAAATATAGAAAATATCTCTTTAGTTTCAAATACTCTCACAAATTTACAAAAAATAGTTATTTCTAATCAAGCGACAAAAATCAATGAATTAGAAAAAGTCATAGAAGTAGAAAAAGAAAAAAGGAAAATAATAGAAAAGGAAAATGAAGAATTTGCAAAGGAAACAGATTATTTAGGTAATATTATCTTAGATATATCCGAAGATAACATACTAAAACAGCTTCAATATATGTATCTCCTAGAAATGGACAAAAATATAGAAAGACATACAAAAATATCTAGACAAACAAGAAAAATGATATGCTACATGCTTATAAAGAGATTGTTCTAAGTTATTTATCAAATGAAATAGTGTCAGGTATCTCCTCTACATTAAATAATTTATATGTTTCAGAAAACAGATCATGCCTATACAAAGTATGCATTCAAGGATTCTACATGATTCATATTTTTCTCAACTTAGCCTATTTGAAAACATTTTTAAAATGGGATGTTCACAAACTAACGAAATATGGATTAATCAACAAATTGATAATCAGCATAGAAGATAAATTATCAGAACAAATTGAATGTATCAAACACAAAGAACTCAAGAAGATCATTTGACAAATCTTTGAAGATTATAGAACCTACTCAATTTCAATAATCATAAATTCGATTGGACCATCTTATAAAGAATTAATGTATAGTTTTAAACGCATTATAGAAATTCATAAGACACTAGAGAACTTCAAAGCAGACCAGTTTGACGAGACACCACATGACACAATAGATCATGACATATCAGATCAGTATTTAAATTATTACAGAATTCTACAAATAGCACAGTTTGGTAAGGGATTTTCAAAGCTTACCTTCTACATGAATCTTGCTTACCAAGATAAAGAAATGATGGTTTTCATGCATAACAAAATAATTAAAGGGTTTTTATTCAGATTCCGTTATTATGTCAAAGACATAAATTTAATTAAACTTGTCAAAACATTTGCCTCCCATTTGATAGTTTCAAAAGACGATTATCACACATTTTATCAAAATCGAACTCTTGAACGGAATATGCTTGCTACTGAAGAAGACAATAATGACTATTTTTTGACAGGGGTGGATGACGAAGGACTAATGAATATAAAAAATGCCATGGAAAGGTAAAATTAACAATTAGAAGGGCAATTTAGTCAAACTCAAAAATAGTCAGATAAGTTGATAGGCTGAACCATGATAAGTATGATAAGTTATCATTTTTAAGTACAAAAGCTACTGTTACTGAATTACTATTACTGTCCTTTTTACTGTAGTACTGTCATTTATGAACTGTAGCTAATATTATTGTAGAACAAAACCATTTATGATTTCTAGTTTTCGTTTATATTATAAATAGAGAGGTTGCATCTCTATTAGTGTGTGTGAATGTATGAGTGATAAAATAAGTGTGTAAGGATGAGACTTCTTCCTTTCTTGCAAATCTTCTTCAGCTCTTTCTTTTGTAATTATATTTTCTCTGATATATATAATAAAAGCTTTTAGTTTTTAGTTATAAAACATAGTTATATTTTTCGTATTTTATGTGGATATAAACACTCACTATGAGTGAGTAGTTCATTTTTTTTATTCCCTAAAAGAGATATGCTTTTTAATCTCTGTCTGCTAAAATTTTTATACATGAAGATAAGCTAAAATCCTATTCTATATTTATTATATATGATTTTTTTTATCAACGAAATAACTTTCGACCTCTATGATCGAGTATATTTATATAAAAATTTAAGAGTTTGAACCCCATAAGTCCCCTTTTATGCTTTATCTTTGAGCTGGCGGAAAAGACTCCTAAATTATTGAACAAAGCTGTATAGTCGGTGTATGTCGAATTATTCTCGTTCTTGTCACAAAGAATTCATATATTATAAATAATAGCTACAGAATTTTTATTTGTCCTTAAAAATGGAGAATAAGACATCAAAGAGAAATTAAAACCATGTCTTACCTTTCTCGGGAGAAATAATATCAAAATATCTTGATATATCCATAAAATAATTGTTTACCAAAATAGTTTTTTCATTTCGTGAAGATGTACATAGAGAAATAAGAAATAATTTAGCACATATGTATGCAGATATTATTGTCTAGCTTAAAAATATAGATATAGAAGTAGATGAAATTTTATTACAACATCTTAATAAAGAATTAAACAACATTATGCAAGCCCTCAAGAGGCGTGTAGAAAATAATCCAGATCTCAATCCACTCCAAGAAATTAAAAAATTAGGAGAAAGATTGATGAGTGAAATCTCATCTTTACTAAATAGATATAATGAAAAAAATAATTCTTAGCTATAAGACTAGTGATCATTTTTGTATAAACAAAAATAATAGACACAAAGTAGCAATAGCCAAATCTATTAATGATATTACAAAATTAAGAATCAAACATGATAGCAATTATTTAAATATAGATAGATCTAGTCAAATTATAAAGAAAATAGTATTGATTAAAAAAGACATAGTAGACTAATCTAGGCAAAAATATAAGGAGCCAGGAGAAGATTGAGATCATGATGATTGGACATATTTTGCTAAAAGATTATTCTCAACAAATTAGGCAGAATAATAAAATAAGAAATATATAAAATATTATATATTTTTATAAAGTCTTCATCCAGTATTTTAAAAAGAAATAAAAATAGGTGTAGAAAAATTAGTTTTAAAAAAATTTTAACAATAGCCATTATTCATCATAAATGCTTACGATTAATAAAAGTATATTATATTAACATGAATATGACAATAATTTCATGCAAATGTTCAAATAGTCACAAAACATATTATATAAACATGAATAGGATATTAGTCTCTTATAAATTTTTGAATAGTGACATTATTTTTGCTGCTTATATATATAAATTCTAAGGGAATGTCAAAATTATCATACAGATGCTATAGGATTAACATCTTATTTAGAAGCCCAAAATAGCGATAAGACTTATCCAAAAATATTAAACTTTCAAATCATTTTATTGTTAAAAATATATCAAAAAGTATACTTTTTAGAAATAAGAATTTTGAACTAGAAAATAAACAAATATGAATAGTTAAACAAAACGATCAGGAAGGATTAATAAAAAATATTAAAAATAGCAACAAAATTGTTCCTTACATCTCTCGAATAAGTTACAAAAAATGGTAAATAAACAAATTTTTTTGCAATTATTTAAGAAAAATACTATAAATTATGATAACAAATTATTTAAAATAATAAACATAGAAAGTCAGTTAGATAGATTTAATAACGAAAATTAAATCTTATAAAAAAATGATAATTCTATATGATTTCCAAATTAATATAATTCAAATTATAGTAGAATAAAAAATAAGTTGTATTTTTAATTCCGATCAAGTATCCATACTTATAAATACTAAAGAAGATTGAGATAAAATAAAAATTATGAAAATGACCCAAATACATCTAGGATTAGTAATAATTGAAATCAAAGGTTTACATCGAAAGAATTTAAGAACAAAAATTTTAGTTATCCTTTTTAATAATCGATGAAATGAACTATCAAAATCCATTAGAGGATTTTTTGAAATAGATATGAATGAAAATGGAGCGATCATATATTTTATTTCAATTTAATTATGGATATAAAAGAATGTGTTCATAATAAAAGAATTTAGAAATAAAATTTATATTTTGAACATATTCTTTTATATTCATAATAAAATTTGGAATAAAATATATAATCGCTTCATTTTCATTCGTATCTATTTCAAAAGATCCTATAATGAATTTTGATAGTTTATTCCATTGATTGTCAAATAAGATTACTAAAGTTTTTGTTCCTAAATTCTTTCGATGTAAACCTTTGATTCCAATTATTACTAATAATAAATATATTTGTGTCATTTTTATAATTTTTATTTTATCCAAGTCTTCTTTAGTAATTATGGGTATGGATACTTGATCAGATTTAGAAATACAATTTATTTTTTGTTCTGCTATAGTTTGAATTATATTTGATTTGAAAATTATAGAATTGTCATACAATTTTCTTGTTTTTATAAAATTTAATTTTTCGTTATTAAATCTATCTGACTGACTTTCTATGTCTATTATTTCAGATAATTTGCTATCATAATTTACAGGATTTTTCTTGAATAATTGCAAAGAAGTTTGTTTATTTACCATTTTTTGTAACTTATTCGAGAGATGTAAGGAATAATTTTTTTGCTATTTTTTTGTTAATTTTTCCATATCGTTTTGTTTAACTATTCCTATTTGTTTATTTTCTAATTCAAAAATTCTTGTTTCTAAAAATTATAATTTTTGATATATTTTTAATAATAAAATGGTTTGAAAATTTAATATTTTTGGATAAGTCTTATCACTATTTTAGACTCCTAAATAAGATGTTAATCCTATAGCATCTGTATGATAATTTTGACATTTCCTTAGAGTTTATATATATATATATATATATGATTATTTTCAATATCATTCATGTTAAATAATTTGTTTTAACTCGTCGAAAGTAATATTTAATTTTTATAAACTAGTTCTTATTTCATTTAATTGATTAAAATTATCTTTTATTTTTCTAACTAAACTTAAAATAATCAAACACTTTGTGCTTTGATTTTCTATTCTATCAAAATAATTATTTATTTTTTTAATTATTTCATCATTTTGACATTTAATATAAACTATTTTTTCATTAACTTCTTCTAGAATTTGTTTTTGGATAATGATAATATTTGTAAGTTTTTCAATGATTTCATATATTTTTTTTGATGAGATTGAAAAGATGTAGATAAAGTAATTTTTAAATCGATAATACTATTAATAGAACTATCATTGCTATGCAAACTATGCCTAAATTTTGTGTCAAAATAACAAGTAAATTTAAATTTATCAAAAATGATTAAATTTTTTCTACTTTAAGGTAATTCTAAATCTAAATATTGTATAATTTTTGGTTTAATGATCTTTTTAAAATAATGTTCTGACACCAACTAGGGGGGTTTGCTAGTTAAAAATGTGCTAGTTCACTGAAAAATTTATTTGCTTAACAAACATCTTTTGACTAATACAAGCGGTAAAAATAATGTCACTATTCAAAAATTTTTAAGAGAATAATATCTTATTCATACCTATATAATATGTTTTATGACTATTGAACATTTGTATGAGATTATTGTCCTATTCATGCTAATATAATATATTTTTACTAATCTTAAACATTTATGATGAATAATAGCTATTGGCAAAATTTTTTTAAAACTAGTTTTCCTACTCCTATTTTTATTTCTTTTTAATATACTGTATGGAGACTTCATAAAAATATATAATATTTTATGTATTTTTTATTTTTCTATTATGGCTAATTTCTTGGGAATAAACCTTGGACACAACTTCATCAAAATATGTCAAATCATCATGATCCCAATCTTCTCGTGGCTTCTTATATCTTTGTCTAGATTTGTCTGCTATGTCCTTTTTAATCATCACTATTTTCTTCATAATTTGACTAGATCTATCTATTGTTAGATAATCGCCATCATGTTTGATTTTGTAATATCATTACTAATTTGATTATTGCTTTTTCATGTCTATTATTTTTGTTTATACAAAAACTATCACTAGTGTTGTGGCTAAGAACTATTTTTTTTCATATCTATTTATTTAGTAAAGATGAGATTTCACTCATCAATTTTTCTTCTAATTTTCTAATTTTTTTGACTAGATTGAGATTTGGATTATTTTCTACACGTCTCTTGAGGGCTTTTATAATGTTGTTTCGTTCTTTATTAAGATGTTGTAATAAAATTTCATATGCTTCTACATCTATATTTCTAAATTCGATAATAATATCTGCATACATAGGTGCTAAATTATTTTTTATTTCTCTAGATACATCTTCACAAAATGGAAGAATAATTTTGGTAAACAATTATTTTATGGGTATATCAAGATATTTTGATATTTTTTCTCCCGAAAAAAGTAAGACATGATTTTTAATTTCTTTTTGATGCATCATTCTCCATTTTTAAGGATGAATAAAAATTCTGTAACAATTATTTATAATATATGAATTTTTTGTGACAGGAACAAGAATAATTCGACATACATTGACTATACAATTTTGTTCAAGAATTTAGGAGTCTTTTCCGCCAGCCTAAAGACAAATCATAAAAGGGGACTTATAAGGTTCAAACTCTTAATTTTTTGTGTAACTGTACTTTATCATAGAGGTCGAAAGTTATTTCATTAATAAAAAAGAAATCATATATGATAAATATAGAATATGATTTTAGGTTATCTTTATGTATAGAGATTTTGACAGATAGAGATTAAAAAGCATATCTCACTCAGGGGAGAAATAAAATGAACTACTCACTCATAGTAAGCGTTTATATCCACATATAATAAGAAAAAATAACTAGGTTATGAAATTAAAACTAAAAATTTTTATTATATATATCAGAAAAAATATATTTAGAAAGCAAAGAGCTGAAGAAGACTTGCAGGAAAGGAAGAAGTCTCACGCTTACATACTTATTTTATCACTCATACATTCACACACACTGATAGAGAGACAACCTCTCTATTTATAATATAAACGAAAACAAAAAATCATAAATTGTTTTGTTCTATAGTAATATTAGCTACAGTTCATAAAGGACAGTAATACAGTAAAATGATAGTAGTAGTAATTCAGTAATAGTAGCTTTTATACTTGAAAAAGATCTTTTGTCATACTTATCATGATTGAGTCTATTAGTTTATCTGACTATTTTTGAATTTGACTAAATTGCCCTTTTGGTTGCCAATTTTATCCTTCCATAGCATTTTCTATATTCATTAGTCCTTTGTCATCCATCCCCTCTATCCAAAAACGACCATTATTGTCTTCTTCAGTAGCAGGCATATTCCGTTCAGGAGTTCGATTTTGATAAAATGTGTGATAATCGTCTTTTGAAACTATCAAAAGGGAGGCGAATGTTTTAACATGTTCGATTAAATTTATGTCTTTAACATAATAACGGAATCTGAATAAAGGTCCTTTAATTAACATGAAAATTATCATTTTTTTATCTTGGTAAGCAAGATTCATATGGAAGATGGCTTTGAAAATCCGTTATCAAACTGTGCTATTTGTAGATCTTTGTAATAATTTAAAGACTGATCTGATATGTCAGGATCTACTGTGTCATGTGGTGTCTCGTCAAACTGTTCTGCTTTGAAGCTTAATGGTGTCTTGTGAATTTCTATAATGTGTTTAGAACTATCCATTAATTCTTCATAAGAGGGTCTAATCGAATTTATAATTATAGTAATTGAGTAGGTTCTATAATCTTCAAAGATTTGCCAAATGATCCTCTTGAGTTATTTGTATTCGATACATTCAATTTGTTCTGATAATTTCTCTTCTCGGCTGATTATCAATTTGCTGATTAATTCATATTCTATTAGTTTGTGAACATCCCATTTTTGAAATGCTTTCAAATAGGCCAAGTTGAGAGAAATATGAATCATGTAGAATCTTGGAAGGCATACTTTGCAGAGGCATGGTCTGTTTTTTGAAACATATAAATTCTTTAATGCATAGGAGATGCCTGACAATACTTCATTTTATGAATAATTTAGAACAATCTCTTTATAAGCTTATAACATATCTTTTTTCTTGCTTGTCTGGATCTTTTTGTATATATATATATATATATATATATATATATATATATATATTTATATGTTTTCGTCCATTTCTGTGAGATACATATATTGAAGCTGTTTTAGCATGTTATCTTCGGATATATCTAAGATAACATTGTCTAAATAATCTGTATCATTTGCAAATTTTTCTTTTTTTTTTCTATTGCTTTTCTTTTTTCCTTTTCCACTTCTAATCCTTTTTTGTTGGAGGAGACTTGGATACGAGTTCTAAATTAAATTTTTGGAACGACTTAGAAGATTTAATACAAAAGATACCTCTTGAAGAAAGTTTTTATTGTAGGAGATTTAAATGGACATGTTGGTAGAGAGGTAGATGACTTTAAAAGCATTCATGGTGGCCATGGATTTGGAACGACGAATGAAGGTGGCCAGACCATATTGGATTTTTGTTTAGCTTATGATTTTTCAATTGCTAATACCTTATTTAAGAAAAGAAATGAGCATCTCATCACTTATAAAAATGGATATAATACAACTCAGATTGACTATTTTCTTATTAGAAAATTAAATCGTTTAGATTGCAAAGATTGTAAAGTTATTCCGAGTGAAAATTTATGTACCCAACATCGATTATTAGTTTTGGACTTTAATATAAAGGGGCATAAAATAAAAAATAAAGTAAAACGATTTTCTAGGATTATATGGGGGCATTTAAAGAATATTAACAAAAATATTTTTGGAAATAATATTTTAGATCTTAAGATTTTGTCTGTGCATGAGGATGTTAATATTATGTGGGAAAAAGTGGCTAGTGATAATAAGAATATTGCAAAAGATGTCCTTGGAGTATCAAAGGGAAAAGTTCTTAATAGTAAAAGTAGTTGGTGGTGGAATCCATATGTGCAAGAAAAGATTCGAAATAAGAAGCTTTGTTATAAAAATTGGTTTAATTTTAAAAATTCTGATAATTGGAAAATATATAAAGTGGCTCGTAAGGATGCTAAGAAAGCAATATGCGATGCAAAGACATTTGCTTTTAGTGATTTATATAATAGATTCGATACTAAAGAGGGAGAAAGATATATGTATAAGTTAGCCAAACAAAGAGATAGGAGTAGTAAGGATTTAGTTCAAGTGAAGTGTATTAAAGATGAAGATAAAAAAATACTTTTCTTAGAAGATGATATTCAACAAAGATGGATGAGATATTTTGCTAAACTTTTTAATGAAGATTGTGAAAATAAGATTGACATTAGTGACCTTAGCACCCTAAATGAAAATAAAGATTTCTGTTTTTATCGGCGTATTAGTAAAACTGAAGTTAGAGAGGCTTTAAAGAAAATGAAGGGTGGAAAAGCTGTTAGACCTGATGATATTCCAATAGAGGTGTGGAAATGCTTAGGAGATGAAGGAATTTCATGGCTTACTAAACTTTTTAATACTATTCTGAAGACTAAAAAGATGCCAGATGAGTGGAGAATGAGTGTGTTAATTCCTATTTTTAAGAATAAAGGTGATGCACAAGATTCTGCGAATTATAGAGGTATTAAGTTAATGTGTCATACTTTAAAACTTTGGGAGTGAGTTATGGAGCATAGGTTGCGGCGTGATACTAGTGTTTCTCAAAATCAATTTGGGTAGGTCGACTATGGAAGCCATACATTTATTAAGAGGTTTGATGGAGAAATATAGAGAAAATAAGGAGGATCTACATATGATATTTATTGATTTAGAAAAAACATATGATAAAGTTCCAAGAGAAGTGCTTTGGAGAGTTCTTGAAAAGAAAGGAGTCAATAATGCTTATATTCAAATCATTAAAGATATGTATGGAGGAGCTATTACTTGTGTTCAAACACAAGGTGGATTGACCAAGTATTTCCCTATTTCGGTTGGATTACATCAAGGATCAGCCTTAAGCCCATATCTTTTTGCTTTAGTCATGGATGTTCTCACTAGACATTTGCAAGAGGATGTACCTTGGTGTATGCTTTTTGCTGATGATATTCTTCTTGTTGATAAGATTAGAGAGGGAGTTGAAGGTAAACTTGAATTATGGAGGTCAACCTTAGAGTCTAAAGGTTTTCGCTTGAGTAGATCTAAAACGGAATATATGGAGTATAATTTTAGTAGTAATAGACCTAGTGAGGGGATTGTGACTTTGGGCGATCAAGTCATTAATAAGAGTACACGTTCTAGATATCTTGGATCTATTGTTCAGAGTGATGGTGAAATAGATGGGGATATTATCAGCAGAATTCAAGTTGGATGGTTGAAGTGGAGGAATGCATCGGGCTTGTTATGTGATAGAAATGTACCCCTCAAACTTAAGGGAAAATTCTATAAGATGGTAGTGAGGCCTGCAATGCTTTATGGTGCCGAATGTTGGCCTTTAAAAGAGAAGCATAATACTAAGTTAAGTGTGGCAGAGATGAGGATGCTCAGGTGGATGAGTGGCTTTACCCTTAGAGATAGGATACGAAATGAGCATATACGTGAAAAGGTTGGAGTAGCTCCAGTAGAAGAGAAGATTAGAGAAAATCGCCTTAGATGGTTTGGTCACATAAAACGGCGGCCTTGCGATGACCCGGTTAGGAGAGTAGAGGTATTATATTTGACTTATGTTAAGAAAGGTGGGGGTAGACCTAAAAAGACTTGGTTAGAAAATATTAGGAATGACCTTTCTTTATTAGATTTAAACGAGAATTTGACTTTTAATAGGACACAATGGAGAAAAAGGATTCATGTAGCCGACCCCACCTAGTGGGATAAAGGCTTGATGTTGTTGTTGTTGTTGTACTTCTAAGCCTTTTTTGTAATTCCTTGATTTTGGCCTCTTGATTGACAATAGCTATTTTCTGTAGATTGGTGGGAGTTTTTGGAACTAAAGAGATATTTTTTATGTTTATTTCTGCCTTTAATTTACTAATTTCATTATTTAGAAATTCTATTTGATTATTTATACCATTAAAACATATAATAAGATAATTTAGAGTGTGTATCATTGCTTTGGTGTCTGATTTATTGCACCATAAATTGTCTAATAGTGCTATTTGATAAATATTTAATGATTTTATTATATATACTTTGGATTGGAATTGAAGATTTGTTCCATGTCTATTGGATAAAGCTAAATGATCAAAATGAATTATATTAGCGAAACTTGGTTCCATCTTTGAGAAAGAAGGATATATTGATTCCTGCAAAAGAAATGTATATAGTTATTAGAAAAATATTTTAAGATTTTATTTTCTATGGAGGTTTGTAATCAGTAGATATGGTTATCCTTGATAAAAAATCTGTTAGAAAATTATTATTTTCTTTTATATGTTCAAAGTTTACTTTATAATCATTTCCTTCAATTGTAGTAATAAAATTTATCCAACGTTTACTATATATTTTCTTTTCATTTTTGTTTTTATAAAAATGAATAATGGCTTCACAATCTGTTCTAATAGTATATATATGTTTTTGTTGAATATCATAATGCCAAAGAGTGATTTTTCAATCTGTTAATAGACTCAGTTATTCAGTTGTTATTGTTTCATGAATGAGATGAAACTGAATATTTATTTCGTATAATTTTTGAATTCGTAGGTCAAGTTGTCCTGACGGATGCGTTTAGGTTCAATTTGGAGACTGATATTTGCTGTAACTCTACAATGATGTTATAGCTTTCGTCTTCCTCACTAGAGAGTCGAAGCTTCTATTAAAATGTAAATTTATCAAGTTACTTGAAGTTAATTTATTTGTATAATAAATTTTATCAAAGCGAAATTATTGTGTATTCTTAGAATAGAAAATGATAAAATATTACCTTTCACAATTGAATGTATAGTTAGTTTGTTAGCTATGATATCTGAGCTACAAAAGAAATACCCATTTCAATTGGCATAATACTAACCCTGGATATTCATGTGGGTCAAAGTTATGAATTGATCTTGTTATATCATAGCAAAATTCCTGGCTGTGAGGCTTCCTTTTTTGTGATTCACATAGAAATTCGCCAGTGCTCAAAAGTTTATGCAGCACAATAACTAAGTTGGGTTGTTATAGTAAATTACATGCATATTGATAAATCACTAATTTGCACTAATTCTTATTATGGACTAGAAAATTTATGGTGGTAGAGAGAGAATTTTGTGTCATAGCTTTGCACTGTATACAGATAGGGAAATGAAAGAGTTTGGGTGAGACGAAAAAAATCAATAAAGGAAAAAACCATTAGATCTCGTTCACTTGAAATGATTCCATTATAAGTATGAGTTACAAAGATTGATTCGTCTTTGAACTTTGAGATGGTAAAATTCCAAGAGTATAGAGTGGTAGATTTGTATGTATGTTTGGGGTTCAATGACTATGGGTTTGACGATTACGGTTGGTTGGCGAAAGGCCTGTTGGAGGCAATTGGGCAATGAAACGTTTGTCAGTGATGGTTAGGTGACGAACGATTAGATGGTTATGGCTGCATGTAGGTTTGACAATGGTTACTGTGCGGAGGTTCGACAACGATGGTTGGCCGACGAAGATTTGCTAATGACGATTAGGAGGTTATGTGGATGTAGGTGTTGGGTTTGACGATGACGGTTGGTTGGCGAAAGGCCTGTTGGAGGCAATTGGGCGATGAAAGGTTTGTCAGTGATGGTTAGGTGACGAACGATTAGATGGTTATGGCTGCATGGAGGTTTGACGATGGTTACTGTGCGGAGGTTCGACGACGATGGTTGGCCGACGAAGATTTGCTAATGACGATTAGGAGGTTATGTGGATGTAGGTGGCCGGATATGTGATGGCGGAGGACGAGTTGTGGTCTGGTGGCGATGGCCGAGTGGAAGTTCGAAGACGACAATCAGACCAAGGTTTGGTAGTTGGGCAGAGGTCTAGTTAGCAGTGGATGATCAAAGATATAGCAGGCAACGACCTAATGAAGTTTCGATGATAGCGGTCAAGCAAAGGTGCAATGGTTAGGTAGAGGTTAAGCAAGTAGAGGATAGGGAGGTCTGGCTAGAGTCCTCCTTACAGAGGTTTGACAATGGTGGCCAGGTGAAGGTTCAGTAATGGCAGTTGAACAAATGTCTATTGGTGGCATTCAGGAGGAGGTCAAACAAAAGTGGCTAGGTCGATATCTGACAGTAACGATCGTGTGGAGGCCCGACAGTAGCGGTTGGGCGGCAGCTTGATAGTAGTGGGAGGAGGACCAACGGTAATGTCCAGGTGAAGGTTCGGCTGTAGCAGTGATGGGATGTGGGAGGTATGGGATATTTGTATGGCGCCAGGGTGTTAACGATGCCAAAGTGCTGATTCAATACTTGTAAATATATTAATTAGAATTCAACAAAATTAAATATTTCATAATTTTCACTTAATAAATTCCCCCAGCTTAAACTCTTGCTTTTCCTTAAGTAATTATGTTTACACCTTTGATTAGATTCATTAGTTCAAATAAACATTTTGTAATTTAAAATTAACGAAAATATAAGATGCTACTCCACCATTTAGATATGAATTAGAATGATGGAAAGTTGACAATTTTAATTTAACAAATAATGAGCAATTATTCTTAGGATTCACGTTTATTAATATCAAAATTGAACTCATCTATAAGTGTTAGTGCAATGTTGACTTTTTTAGATTTAATAGTTTATCATTTAGAAATTGGTTATACATTAGGTAATTTTTTAAATTCATTTATAAGCCTTTTTATGCAATAGCTCGCTTACACTCTCCTCTTTAAAATTAAGCATTAAAATGAAATTACTAAATCCTTAACTACAATACTATGTGCACACATGCACAACCAAATCACAAGAACTACTACTAGCATCATCAGTAGAAGAACTTCCTAATCACACTAATCACGAGGACCTCCCCAAGCAAAGAAAATAAAAAAATAAAGAAAACAAAAAGAACAACTAACCATAACTTCATCTTTTCCTCTCTCTCTCTCTCTCTCTCTCTCTCTCTCTCTCTCAAGCAAGCAATGATAAACAACATAGAAAAACAAATAAGCAAGAATAATTGCCAATTCTCCTCATCATAACTATCATCTATTACTACTATTGGTGTTGGTGGGTGCCAAACAAATGGGTCGTATGCAGGGGCTGGCAGAAATTGGAGCTAGTTAGGGTTCTCTACAAAAGAACTCCTAAACATCCCAACTAACACTTTATTAAATTGAGAAGCATAGTTGTACTACTTTTCCTGCATGCCCATATAATGGGCGTTTCGATAAGACATGTCCTGCTGCCACCCCTTTCTCTCCTCAAAAAAGGTGGTAACACCCTCCATTTGTTCCCTCAAATTTGTAACTTGCTCACCTAAGGATCTAGCAGTTTGGACACTTGACTAATGATAAGTGTAAATTATGTATTATTTTATACATTTTATTTTTAGTGAAAATGAGTTATTTTAGTTATTTTTATGTAGAAATAATCCAAAACTGATATAAATTCTAAGGAGATTATAGTGACGTGACGTCCAGCAAAATAACACTTTAGTGCCACCTTCAATACCACCGATGCACCACAAATTAGGCATTGTGGCATTGTGTTTTCTATTTGCAAGTGCTATAGCGGAAACACAGGCAACACCGTAACATTACTAGCATCGCAATGTCAAAAAGTTAGCTTGATAGCGTCATATTCTCTGTTTTGAAAGCCGCGGTGCCACAATTTCTTACACCTTGGTGCAATGTTTTTCCACTCGAATGTCAACAGTGCCATAGCGTTGCATTTGTAACTTCCAAGGGCCACATTCTCTCAGTGAAGAGAAGTGATTGTTCACAAAGTAACCAATTCACGTTAGTAAGGCTGTGAAGGTTCAAATGTTTTAGCGCGAGGCATTATTTCACTTCAATGACATCGTGACACCACTTCCAAGCGCCGCAGCGCCAGATACCTTTTTTGTGTTGTTCTATAAATAATTATGATTTTATATTTATAAGGAAGTTTAGTCATTTCAGTAAAATAAAATACTTTTTTTATAGTACTTCTCTAGTTTCCTCTTAGAGTAAAATATAAGGGAGGCTAGGAAAGTACAAGATTCAATCATTTGGAGTATTTTACCTGTGTTTCTTAAAGAAACTCTATAAGTTGAGGGAGAAGAAGTGTAGAGGAGATACTTTGATCCTTTTTTGGTAATATCGCTCTCTTATATTTTCATTCTTCCACGAGTGTAAGGAAAATGAGTTTGACTGTCATTCATTTTATCTCTGACTAATTCTCTTATTTTGGATTTATGATGTAAAGTACATGTTAAGTATTAATGAAGACTCTAGTTCTATAAATGTTAAATGATGTTTTCAATAGTATCCCATTCTTAATTTAATACATATAGTGACCATATATTCAATTAAAATATAGTGTGATGTATAATCTCAACAGAGGAATGTAAGAACAATTAAAAATATTGAGATAGGATATTTGCATACCCAAATATAGGATGTAAAAGGTTCTAGGTTCTTAATAAGATATTATAACTGTTGGAGATTAGCATATATCATTTTCAACTTTATAAGTTCGACTCAATCACATCTATAATTAAAAGTCTCATTAGATAAGATATAAAATTTATGCTCATCAATCCGAAATACTATTATTAAATATGATATCCAATATTTTTACTATTTTATTTAGTGGTAGAATCTCCATAAATATTATTTTTGTTTTAATAGGATAATTATTGCAATTAGAATAAACGATAGTTGTTTGTTACAAATAAATATACTTCATCATGGTTTGACATTATACATACCACTTTATTGCTTATTTAGCATGTATATTTTTTTATATTAAGCGGGGTTTTGTTATTTTTATATTAAAAAAACCCAAGCATTATTAATTAGGATTTTAAAAAGCTCTAGATTTTTATATAATTCAGAAGTTTACTCCATAGCCTCTATCAAGGTTTTGGCGTCGATGCAGGGGAAGTGTTTTATTTTTTGCAATTTTAACTATTTTATTGAATTATGTATATAGTTAGACCTACTTGTATCTTTTATTTTATTTATTTTATTTGCTGATTGCATATTCATGGTTACATGTTTTATGGATATGTAAATGAACCTTTGTTGTTTGACTTTGAAATCAAAAGAGCCCTTTAAAAAATTTAAAAAAACTAAAAAGATTATGACTGAAATTATACTAGATTAAGATTATTATAGACCTCTGAGGGATTATGCTAAGCCTTTAGTAGATGAAATTCCATCATAGCATTAAGAGACCTATAATCTAAGCTAATAATTTTGAATCAAAACCTATCATAATTTAAATGGTTAAAAATTCTAACTTTTGAAAAACTCCTATTGAAGATCCCAATTTACACTTAGTCATTTCTTTTTTAAATTTGTGCAACATTTAAGTACAATGATGTCAGCGATGATGCTAGTAGATTTAGATTGTTCCCATTTACTCCAATAGATAAAAGTAAGATGTGGTTGAATTCGTTACCCCCAATCTCTATAATCACTTGGAATGAGTTGGCTCATAAGTTTTTTGCTAAGTATTTCTCTCCCTCGAAGATTGTCAAACTTAGAAATAATATCACTTATTTTACCTAGTTTGAAGGAAAATTAATTTTTGCGAGTTAGGAGAGATTGAAGAAAATACTTGGGAAATTCTTTAATTATGTCTTATCTGATTGGTTAGTTATTCAAATATTTTATAATGAATTAGTAGGATCTCTTAGAACAATCATAGATGCTGCAAGTGGAGAATCATTAATGTTTAGGCCCTTTTAGGAAGCATATAAATTAATAAAGAAAACATCTACAAATAATTTCCAATGGCCTATTGATTGGGTAAATCCTAAGAGAGTAGGAGGAATTTATTCTGGATTAGGAACTGAATCATATATGCAATTGGAGGATTAAAATTTAATTAAAATTAATAATGTACAAAGGATTGAAAATATTAATTTGATTGAAAGAGGATCAAAATTTAATTAAAATTAATAATGTACAATGGATTGAAAATATTAATTTGATTGGAAGATAAAATAATCCCTACTCCAATATATAGAATTCAGGTTTGATAAACCATCCTAATTTTAATTGATCCAATAATTTTGTTGGAAACAATCAATGAAATTCTAGTCAAAATAACCTAGTAAATTGGAACAATTTTCAACAACCTGCTGTTAATCTTAGACCTGCATATACTGTAGGATTTAATCAAAGTAATCAATTTAGATGTAAAAAAATCACCATTGGAAGATATGGTAATGTAGTTAGGGACTCAATTGCAAAATCAAGTCACTTATATTAAAAATTTGGAAACTCAATTAAGTCAACTTATAATTTCAATTAGTAGTAGACCTCTTGGATCATTGCTTAACAATACTAAAGTTAACCTAAAAGGAAAAAAAAAAAAAAGATACTGGTGAAAATCATTTGAAGAATGATAGAAATGTACCCCAATCAAATTGATAAATCTAAACAAATCTAGTTGAAGATTATAAACTTAGCACTGTATGGGAGGCAACCCACTTGTATCATTAGTAATCTTATTATAATGATGAGAGTGGTGTTTTAAGCACTATTTATTTTGTGCCCTATGTTTTATATATATATATATATATATATATATATATATATATATATATATATATATATATATATATATATAACATATTTTATATTTTTCTATCATTCATATAAAAGCATGCGTTATTTACTAATTTTCATATATATTTTTATTTACATTTGATTAAATTATCCTTATACTAATATTTTTATATTATCTTTCATTAATATTCTGTATTCTGATTATTTAATTAACCATAATAAAAATGATATTTTAAAATTATGTAAAATTAGGATAATAATAAAATCATAGATCATAATTTAAATGAACAATGTTTTATAATTCATAGATTGAAAAAAATAACAAACTAACTTAGATTATTTAAATTATTAACTTAATTTGAATTTATAAGTTATACATTTGTATATTGACCTTTGAATTGAAGTTGGATAATTAAGGTTGAAGAATATCCATGGGTAGATTAAAATTACAAATAATAGCAACCTGAATTTGAAATTAGTAATCTTATTAAATTCTTACATAAACTTATTAAGTATATAAGAAGATTTTAAGTAAAAATGATCTTCAATATTATTAACTATGTACTCCACAAAAATAAAAATAAAAAGAAATGTGAAATGAATTAAAAAAAGAAAAAGAAAAGAAAAAAAAAAAAGAAACATAGTACATTAAAAAAATTGGTATAAGATATAAAAGCTAAGTGTCTGATGCAATCTTATACTTAAATTCATAAAGGATAAGATATGAGAACTAGTATAAATGATAATAAATTATTAAAATTTAAATTTTAACTACAAATATATCTAATCTTTAATCTATATTATTCAATTTAGAATTCAAAAGTCAACATTAGATTCATAACTTGTAAATTCAAATTAAGAAATAGTTAGTATGACTAGTTTGAATAATTACTAGTATTTTTTCAAACTAAAATTATAATTTTGTTCATTTCCACTACTTTTTTTTTTTTGAAGAAAGCATAAAATGCAATATTATTAATGGAAAAAACCTAGAGCAAGCAACCAACCGATTCCTCCTTTAACATTTTAAGAAATGTTGGAGGAATCTTATTCGAGTTTACATCTTTCCAAACAAAAGAAGAGAAAATAGCATAGTTAGCACAAACTAAAATTATAATTCTATTAATTTCCACTACTTCTTGACTGTGATATATTATTCTATTGTTTAGTAATTTTAATTTATTAGTTTTTTACTTTAATTATTTGATTAATCAGAATTACAGATTTCTTTATTTACTTGAGGACAAGCAATAGTTTAAGTTAGAGAGAATTTGATAAGTGTAAATTATGTACTATTGTATATGTTCTATTTTTAGTAAAAATATATTATTTTAGTTATTTTTTATACAGGAAAAATCTAAAAAATATAAAAAATTCTAAGGAGACTACAACACTATGTCGTTCGATACAATAATGTCGCAGTGCCACCTGCAATACCACCGAGGCACCACAAATTTGACATTGTGACGTCAAATTCTATGTTTACAAGTGCAGTAACAACACAGCCAGCACTGCAACATTACCAGCTCCACGTGTCCAAAAGTCAAATTAATAGTGCAATATTCTTTATTTTCAAATGCCACCATACCATAATTTCTCATGCTTTGGCAGCATTTTTTTTTGCTTGGGCACTGTAATGCTCGAATGTCAACAACACCACTACATGATAGTTGTAACTTCCAAGGGCCATGTTCTCTCAGTAAAGAGATGTGACTTCTCACTAAGCAATCGGTCGACATCAGCAAGCATCGTGGTGGTGTAAGATTTTCGGCATCTATGCATTAGTTCACTTCAATAGTGTCGTAGTGCCACTCTTTCAAGTGTCGTAGTGTTAGATACCTTTTTGTGTTATCTTATTAATAGTTATTATATTATATGTATAAGGGAGTTTAGTTACTTGAGTAAAATTTAATACTTTTTTTGAAGTATTTCTCTAGTTCCCTCTTAGAGTATAATATAAGGGAGGATAGGGAAGTACAAGATACAATCATTTGGTGCATTTTGTCTGTATTTCTTGAAGCAACTCTATCAGTTAAAAGAGTAGTGTAAAGGAGATACTTTGATCCTTTTTGGTGATATCACTCTCTTGTATTTTCATTCTCACATGAGTTTAACGAAATGAGTTTGCTTGTCATTTATTCTATGTTTGGCTAATTTTTTTCATTTTAGATTGATGATGTAAAGTATGTGTTAAATACTAATGAAGACTCTTATTCTATAAGTGCTAAATGATATTTTTAATATTATCTTGTTCTTAACTTAATACATACATTGGTTATATATGTATTTAAAATATAATATGATATATAGACTCGAAGGAGGAATGCAGGAACAATCAGGAATATTAAGATATGATATTTGCATGCTTATACATAGGATATAAAGGATTTAAGTTCATTAGGAGATATTATAACTGTAGGATGTTAGGAGATATTCTTTTCACCCTTACAAGCTTTACAAAGATCTAAATATGCATATACTTTGAATCACATCTATAATTAAGAGTCTCATTAGCAAAATAAATAAATTTTACACTCATTAATTCAAAACACTTTTATTAAATTTTATATCCAATATTTTTACTAGTTTATTCAATTATAGAATCTACACAAATATCATTTTTATTTCAATAGGATAATTATTATAATTAAAGTAAACAATATTAGTTTATTGCTAATAAACATACTTCGTTGTCGGTTCAACACTCTACTTTTTCATATTATTACTTGATTTGGCTCGTATACATTTATATATTATATGTGATTTTGTGAAAACTTAAGCATTATTTATGGGTGATAGAGCCCAAATTTTTATACAATTCAAAAGTTTACTTCACAACCCTCATTAGACTACTACTGGGCGGACTGTTCAAATGGGGCTCACTAGGCCCAACTTCCTCCTCTTTTTCTATTCTCTTAAAAATATTAATTTTCTACTTTGAGAGAGCGAAAATGAGATAAAGCTACTCCTCATCTAGTAGCTACAAAAAAGGAAATAAATAAGAGAGGGTTGACCTAGAGATATGTAAGTAGAACCCTTGATTTTCCCTACACTGATCGAGTGATCCACCTGAATTCCATAGTTTACAATAGCTCTTTCCCTAATCACTCTGCTAATGTTCTTACTTGGTAAAAATGAGTGAATATGAAATAGTGTCAATCTTTAGATAATTGGGTTAAATAGGATGCAAAAAAATTTATTTTCGTCCCATCTCTTTATTTCCAGACAAGCCACTCCTTGGTCCATGAAGCACTCTCAATAACTCTTGAGGATCAATGGGTGCAAGATTAAAAACATAATAGTTATTAAATTCCATGTACCTATGTTTATAAATGTGGTTTATACTCTATAGATCAAAAGGCACCAACGTCTCTCTTGCAAAATATTTATTATTTTGGGCTTTTTTTTGGCATTGGAAAAAAATTCTCTCACCATATTAATAATGCATGAGCTAGGCTCCTCACACAATGTTTCCTAACCCTTATTCACTATAATTTGCATCGTAAGTCGCCTAGGATTTAGAAAACCCTGCTCAGGTAGGAAAGAAATTCATATAAAAGAAGCAGAGAATAAATAGATATAGTTAGAAGTAGAATCAATCTTGTCTATAGATGTAAATGGTAGAGTAGCAGGTCAAAGATGCACTTGCTAAATCCCAAGGTACTTAATCTGTTCTAAAGGATAGACTGTAACATTAAAAAAAAATGATCTAGTTCCCTATTTGAAAGGATTCGTACCACCTTCATTCAAGAACTTTGATGGTATGGGTAATATTAAATAATATCTTACACATTTTAGGGTTAGTTATTATAATGGTGGAGGAAATGATGCAATGTTGTTCAGGCAATTTGTAAGTATCTTATTTAGTATTGCATTTGATTAGTATGCTAAACTACCTAATGGGTCAGTTTGTACCTTCAATGAATTAAAATTTATTTTTGAAAGGATTTATTGGTGCAAAGCATCATATCACAATTGGTGATCTGATAGTAGAGAAGAAGAAACCCGATGAAAGTTTTTTAGACTATATCTTAAAATGGAGGAATCTTAGTATAAATGTGAGTCATAGTTGTAAGAGAATTATGCTATAGAGATCCTATTGAAAATATCCAGGGTCCAATTACCTTTTTATTGAAAGGTTTTATAATTAGAACTTTTGAAAAGTTATTGGTTAAAGTCTCTAATCTTCAAAACTACTCAATTACCACTTTTAAAAGATTAGTCTTTTTCAAAAATGAAAAAAAATTAAAATCTCAGATGGTTTAGAAAACAAATCAGGATCCATGTCTACATGTGTTAAAGGGAAGTAGCTGATGTAGATTTTGGTAGAAAATCTAAGCCAACATCATTAGTACCAGTAGTACGTATATCACATAATGATCAACAGTTCATATCTTAACCATACCTAACTTCAGAAGAGAAAAGGTAGATATTTGAACGCCTCAAAAAATAAAACTTATTCATTTAAAATTGAAGCTATTAAAAAAACCTTTAAAATTCTCTTAAAAAAGATAAGGTTCAAACTTCTAGATCCAATGAAGACGAAAGATGTGTGTAAATTAGGACATACCAAATATTATTCATATCACCAGTTGATTAGTCATAAATTAGAAGATTGTTTAACTTTTAAGGAATGTCTTGAAAAGAATATTAAACTTGGTTTAGTTATGATAAACAAAGAATATTTAGCTGATTAGAGCTAAAGATCTGCTAAATGTATTGTTGGTGATCCTTCTACACCTTTCTCCACTTTAAAATCTGATGATAGGTGGGATGTTGCATTATCCCATTCCTCTTGAAGAACTCTTAATATGTTATGTTGTTCATCTTTTCAAGAATCTCCAGGACTTCAAAATCTCAGCCAGGTTGATCTCGTAACTCTTATTGGAGGAAAGAATAAAGTTCCAATCGAAGATTCTAAAGAAGTGTGAGTCAGTCAAACTTCTATAGTCTTAAGGGAGGAAGAAAAGAATAAAACTAAAGTTGTATATGATAAGATAGTTATTTCGACAAACGTGTAATCTAAATCTCTCAAATCTTTAACACTATATCACCATTATTTCATCCCACCTAGTAGTAAGAATGTAATGAAAAAGGATTTGAAATATGTCTTGTTTAATTTTGCTAATGAATATTTGGATCAAAATTTAAATAACTAGGAAAATAATTATCAGAAATCACATTTAAATGAATTAGAAAAACCCTTTCAATATTTGTTAGATAGTGACTCCTCTATTCTTGATGTTGAAGGTGACCCTATCAAAATCAAAATCAAATGTTTTATTTAGATAGCCTACCAAAATAGAATTTAAAGACAATCAATGATTAAGAAGTGAAGCAATCCAACACTTCTTCTCTCGAAGAGTTAGTTGAAGTTAACCTCCATAGTGTTAAAGTTCCACATCCACAAACTTCAGCTATAGAAAAGATAAAATAAGTTGCAGAAAATACAGAGAACTCAAATCAACTAGAATCCATTCAAGATTTAGATACAATAAATATAGAAGTTTCTATAATGGATTACATTGTCTTAGCACATCTCAGAAAGCTTCCTGCAAAATTAAGTATTTACGATTCTATGGTTATTTATAAAGAGATGGGGGAGGCGTTAATCAAAGGTTTACTTGGCCAAGAGATATGTATGGGCTCATCTAGCATCAATGTAATCAGAAGAAGCGCTATATTAGGTTGTTATCTGTAGAGTTTGGCCACCTTTACTTTTATGTAGAGCTTAGGTTGCATTAAGTGGAACTTGCCATATAGAATTTGGATATTTTACTTTGCTTTATTATTGATTCCTTTGTTTACATTGATTGTGAACTAGAAATTTCCTATTTTTTAAAGGTTTCCTTCTTACATGCGCCTATTCCTAGATATTTTGCTAGACTATTTGGAAATAAAAAAAAATTTCTACTTAGAATCAAATAAAAGTTTTATGATAACATAGAAAGATAACTAGACTATAAAATAAGCCAGAGCTCGTCTGGGGTCACATCAAAGCATATCCATCCTTCTTTCCTTCTTAGGCACCTCCCCACTTGCTTGTAGAGGCAGACCACTCGACCTGCCATTCTGATTTAGGAGAACTTTACTCTTTTAGGATTAAATTTATTTTCTAAGCCTTTTTTAACTTCACATGTTGATTTTTAAAAAAGAGTAAATTGGAATATATTACATTAGAAACAAATAAAAAATAAATAAAATTTTATTGCATTTATCTTAAGAATTATAATATCCTTCATAAGTCCATGCCACTTATGAATTTCTTTAGATATCAGTCCTATGTTCCAATAGCTTAAATAACAATAGCTTACCCATCTTTCATAAGACTGGATAGTGTGATTTTAAAGTGGCTAGGCGATTTAGCTTGGTTTTTCATGCCAGGAAAGATATATGTACAAATAATTCATAGACCTTACACTTCTTTAGACTAGGTTTGAGTTCACTGCTCTGTAATGACTCAAATTAGACCATAAGTTTTGAGGCAAACCTCAATTTATAAGTCCTTACCCTCCAAGAATATAATCCCAATTATATAATAAAATATTAACTCAAACATAAAATCTCCTTTTAAAATATTCAAGCCCAACATGTAATAGACTAGAGCATTTCTGGGTGGTCTCAAAATCTTATTGCTCCCTATCTTTAATCCTTTGGCCTCCAGAAAGAATTGTTCAACATCAACCAAATCCCCTTTGAAAATTTCAAGACCACTCATCCTTGGCTTAATTTTTATAGTCTAAGAAAATATCTGACACTATTTTAATCAAGAATATTCTTAGAAGATTCATCTCTCGTAGGTTGTAGTTAACCATGAAGGCTTACCTTTATGGAGAACATGTAACTCCAGATTAAAATAAACCCAACCTTATTTTTAAAAGATAGGGGAAAAATCTTTGAGAATGTGGAGAAATTATAAAAAATCATTTCAACATTCAAATACCTCTGTAGAAAGTCACATTCACCCTTTGAGGTGATATGATATTCTTTCTATTATATTTACTTAGAGAAATAACTTTGTTTTAAAACTAATTTTTATATTCAAATTCCTTTGTAGAATGCCATGCTTTCCTTTTGAGTATATATGATATTCTCCTTATTATATTGAAATGATAATTTTATAAAATCACATTTTATCTTTAAATAGTATTCTAAAATAATAGGTTTATATTTCGAGGTAGTATGTTATTATTTTTATTTTATTTACTATAAAAATGAGAAGTTTTCAAAATATTATTTCTATCTTTGAATCTATTAGAGAATAACATGTTCGTCTCTCTAGATGGTGCAATATTCTTAATGTCATTCTCGATCACAAAAATAGGAGCACCTTGAATATGCGTGGCAATATTTTTCCCACATATTTTTTTATTCAATTTCTCTATGAGATGTTGAGTTTAGTCTATTGTATCATCTTTATCAACCTTAACATCTATATCTTTTGCTATACCTTTTCGTTTTTTCCTTTTCTCTTTGTAAGGATGAATGAGTATTGACCATATTAATGCTATCAAACATCTCTTTATCTTGTCAATCTATTTTTGCATTCTCTACGCCTCTTGCTCATTTATCTATTAAACACTCTCTTTTAAATGTTCCATCATTCCTTTGATAGATCTTTTAATAGGTTTCAAATTTTTAGGATTTCAAAATAAATAAACTAGCATCATGGCATTTACTAAGTGGTGTTGAATTGCTATTGAATTAACATGTTGGTTCACTATTCATCACATCAATTTGCTAGTGCAACCATTTCTAGCTATCTTTCGTTATGGAGCTAGGTTAAATTGGTGTTTTGGCACTCCATAGTAGTGCCTCAGTGCTTAGCTCTTCTACATTCATCTGGGTTTTCTGCCATTGTGGCACTCATCTGGTGGCACTATAACAACAGGGTAAAATATAATATCATGGAGCTTTTTCAATTTTGAAAAATTTTAATATATTTATTACACAATAATATATGAATAAAAAATACTTTTATTAAAATAATGAAATTTGGAATATAAAATTTTTCTCTTATCAGTTAATCTTACTGGATGATAGAACCGTGCTTCCGATGTGTCCAGGTTGGATATGGTGGCTAAGTGTTGATAGATCAGACCTAACAGATGTTCTAAGCCTAGATCTAAGAGATATGTTCAATAGGTAGGGAAATCAAGGTTAAAACCATAATATATAATCTAATAGAGGTAGTGGTGTTACAGTCAAGATATTATCTGGTAATTGTTTGAGAGAGGCTAGTGGTTCGATTACTTTCACTCTAGTTGAAGCTCATGTGTATAATTTGACTCATCATGAGGCCAAAGATGCTCTAGATATGGTCACATATATGGCTTACGTGTCTAATATGCCTTGTCATATTTTATTTTATTTTGGAGATAGTTATTTATTTAGTTTCTGGAGATACTTTGACCTTTTATGTTTGCCTTCAATACTATTTCCTTCTTCTTTATTTGTTATTCTATTAACTAGGTATGGTATGGTAACCTTTGTTATTCTAGTATGGCGTGCTTTATTAATTTAGGGATTTATAATAGAAATGAAAAACTGGTCATATATTGTTACAAATTTAAGACTTTGATGTTATTTTAGGAATGGATTGATTGAGTTAATATGGGTCTCAAATTTACTATATGAAAGAGGGGCTTACATTATTCTTGAGTAATGAAAATGTCTTATATTTTTTATACATGTGCATAAATTATGAAAGAAGGGTTGTATTATATTTCTAGCATCTATTCAAGATAGGAGCATAAAATCTAAATCTTTGCATAATGTCTCGATAGTATTGGATTTGATTGATGTCTTCATTAAGGAGCTAATGACTTTGCCACCTAGTAGGGTGATTGAGTTTGGTATTGATTTGCTCCAGGGTAACGCTCATATATCTAAGGCTCCATATAGGATGACACCTAAGGTGCTTGAGGAAGTGAAAGTGCATGTTTAGGAGGTGGTTGATTTAGATTTTTTCCATCCTAGTGGTCTCTATGGGAAGAATGTGTTTTGTTTGTGAAGAAGAAGGATGGTATTATGTGTTTGTGTATCTAATATAGGGAACTAAACAAAGTGATGATTAAGAACAAGTATCCTCTACCAAAAAATTGTTGATTAATTTGGTTAGCTTATGGGATCTTTTATATCTTTTAAGATTGACCTGAGATCTAAATATTATCAGTTGAACATGAAAGAAGACAAAGAGAAGTCTATATTTAGTACTAGATATGAGCATTTCAAGTTCTTAGTCACTCCTTTCGGGATGGCTAATGCACCTATAATCTGTATGGATTTGATGAATTAGATATTTAAGGGATACCTGGATTTATTTGTAATTCTATTTTTAAATGAAATTCTAGATTATTTAACTTCTTGGAAAGTGCTTGTAGCACATTTAAGGATTTCTTTAGAGGTTTTGACAGATCTATGATTATATGAATTTTTTTTTTCAAATATGAATTCTAGCTGAAGAGTATTATATTTCTAGGATACATGATGAACATCATAAGTATTTTTGTGGATACCCTAAAACTTGAGACTATTATTGACTGGCAAAGTCCTACTATCTAATTATGCAATTTTGATAGGGATGGTATGTTATAATAGAAAGTTTATAAATGGATTTTCTAAAATTATTATATCTTAGATGAGATTGACTCAAAAGTTAGTAGCCTTTGTTTGGATTTCAAATTATGAGGTGTTTTTAAAAACTTAAGGATTGTTTGAAATCTAATATAGTTTTTACTATCCCATCAAGTATATAATGGTTTGAAGTATTCAATGCGCTTCAATAAAAAGATTAGATACATTTTGACGCAACAAGGTAAGGTTATAGCATATTCTTCCAAAACATTAAAGCTATATAAGAAGAATTATTTGACTCATAATCTTGAACTTGTTATTGTATTTGTTGAAAAAATCTAGAGGACCTACTTGTATGGAGTTTGATGTAAAATGTTTACTAAACATCAGAGTCTAAAGTTCATATTAAAATAGAAGTATTTGCATCTAAGGTAAAAAAGGTGGCTTAATCTGATTAAGCACTACGTTCTAACAATTTTGTATCATTATAGTAAAGTGAATAAATTGGCAGATGTTTGATGGTGGGGCTTAGTCTAAGTTAATATATGACTCACCAAGTTTAAAAAAGCTTAAGTTTTTTTAATATAAAATTAGCAACAACCCACTAAATTACATAAGTGTACATGCTGAATCAGGTAATAAAGTGAAAGATTAGAGTGTTAAACCCATGAGAAAGTGTTCTATTAAATTGTAACTTAACTGCTACAGCTTACTTCAAATGCTCCACTTGTACTACTAAAATATGAAAATGTTGCTTGGAATTTGTATCACTAAACATAATTAAAATAGCAAAAATATTTAAGATACTTATGAAAATAAAATGTTTTGGACTAATGAATAAAAATAACATAGTTTTCCCAATGAGACTTTTTATTTGTTGATGTGGATCAGAGTATATGCATCCCTAGATCTTCTTTGAGCTTATAGGTGTGAAATGAAAGTTTTAAGGCCTTCCTACAGTTTTATTGTCTCCATAGAACCTAGAGTATTCAAATCTCCTATATCTAAGTATATCAATATTCCATTTTAATATTCCTAATAATTTAAGTATTCCTCCATCAAGGCTATACATCACACTAAATTTTAACTACACACATGGCCATTATAAGCATTAAATGAAGATTGAGAGATATTGAAAACATCATTTATTGTTCAAGGAATAAGAGTCTATATTAGTACTTAAATAAGTTTTTTACATCATCAGCCCAAAATAAGAGAATTAGATAGACATAGAAAATATAACATGCAAACTCATTTTCATTTCATTCATTAGAATCAAAGATATAAGAGAAGTAATGAGAAAATTATCACCAGGATGGACCAAATGATCTTCTCCACACTTCTTCCTCCACAATATACAAAGTCACTAAGATCTCCATAAGAAAAGTATATTGCACTTTTCTAGCCTCCCTTAGACTTTATCTTAAGGGGGCACTATAGAAATAGCTTAAAAATTACAAGAATTTATTCAAGAGATAGAAATCTCTAAAAATTAGAAGAGAAAAAAAATATTTATAATAAGTACATGGTTGAGTTTAGGTGCCACAATACTCGACATGGTGGCAACGTGGCTGAGAAAAATGAACTAGTGACTCAGCACTATAAAGTTTGCTCTACTATAACACTGGCTGACATAGCACAGTTACTGTTTGAAATGGCACATCATTTTGTTCAGTTGACATGGATCCTCACATTGGTAACTACTCCTCTACGGTGCTCCAAAATTTTGAGTGCTATAGTATTAGAATGTGATTTTGGTGCTAATGCATTGCATGGTTTAGAGCTCGAAATCTCATTTTCCTGAGGCTACTGGCACTGTAGGGTTAATTTTTGGGTGCAGTGGCACCGTGTAATGTCACAATGCTGACTATGATATCTTTTTGGTGCTTGCAAATATAAAAGATGGTGTTGTAAAGTTTGAAATGGTTGCCTCATCATAATTGATAGCAGTACTGCGGCATACTATAAGATGACACCATGTTGCTACTCAATACTTCTAATTTTTTGTCATTTTTAAATAATTGTTGTACAAACAAAACTAAAATAGCACCTTTTAATAAAATTTAAATATAAAAAATAGTAAATTTTTTACACTGAATATTGTTTTGAGTAGAAAGTCTTCTAAAGTGTTAAGTCTTCTGCTTACCTTTGATGATTTTTTTTATTTGAGATATGGAGAGATTTTTATTAAAAGTGATTATATTCATTGATTAAGGTCTAAGTGTCTTGGCCTAGATGATTACACTACTATCTTTATAGGAAAGGATTCTAGATGCTCTAAAGTCATATGCATAATATTATCAAGTTGATTGAAACAAATCAAGTCTGGTAATAAATTTGAACAATTACCTAATTATGATGTTATTTTCTATAAGAATAGGTTATAGAATTCTAAAATTGGAGATCTTAGATCTCATATTTTGTATGAAGCACACTATTCATATTATAGTATACATCTAAGAAGCAGCAAAATGTAAAGTGATTGGAAGGTAATATTCTAAGGGTCTAGTTTAAAGAAGTATATAGCTAATATTATTTTAAAATGTGAAGCCTATTAGTTAGTGAAAGTTGAATATTAGCAACCGAAAGATCTTCTACAACCATTGCCTATATTATAATGGAAATGAGAAGAGATAACAATAAATTTTGCTATAGGATTCCTTAGATCAAAATAAGGGCATGATGTCATATAAGTTATAGTGGATTGTCTAAAGAAGTCTATGAACTTCATTATGATATGGCAAGATGATTTAATGGATATGTTGACATAAGTTTATGGGAAATTATCTGACTACATGGAATGCTGAAGGTAATAGTTTCTAATAGAAATGATAGGTTTACCTCCATTTTATGGAGAGGTATTCAACAAGACCTGGAAACTAAACTGCATTTCATTATGACTTTCATCTGCAGAGTGACAGATAGCTGAGAGGATTATTTAGATAAAAGAGGATCTTTTAAGATAATTTGTTTGGGACCTTGGTGGAAGCTAGGATGAGGTTATTCCTTTAATTATAATTTGAAATCACTAAATGACAAGAGGGGGGGTGAATTGTGAAAAACTTTTTCTCAATAAAAAGTAACCCTAAATAGGAGTTCTAATCTTTTTGTTATTTTTGAAATTTGACAACAAAAACTTAAACAAATTTTCTTTCACAAATTTCACCACGCAATAATTATGAAAAATTAAGTGCAAGTAAAAGTAAATGAAGATAAGGAAAAAACACACCAATATTTTTATAGTGGTTCGGTCAAACAATGACCTACGTCCACTCCCCGGAGGCACCCTCCGAGTATTACACTAAACCTTTAGTGATTCTCCTTTAGCCCCCACAGCTAGGCGGAGAAGCTCTTATACAATCACTTCCACCTTCCCTGGTGCGGCGGAGGAGCTGGGTCCTTTGACACAAACGAGATCTTCTTCTTCCCAAAACTTCCTTCAAGACGAACCTTGAATCCGATGGTACTGAGGTGCAAGCTCGCCGGAGCAACCGTGTGAAATCTCCTTCACACTCCCTTGAAACCCCCTCCAAGGTTCTTCTCCCTCTCTCAAACTCCACCCTTTCCTCTCTCCCTTTCAAGTCCTCTCTTCAAGTTTTCTCTAGAAAAATGAAGCTACAATGGCTGCCAAAAGACTCTTACAAAGTCTTATGAGAGTGCTTAAATAGAGGGCTCAAAAACCCTAAAAATACTCAATTCAGCCGTTACTATCGTACAGTACGGTTCTACAATCGTACAATACGATCTTCATAGATAGACTTTGTCCTGGTACGAAATGGTATGAATAGTTCAAAAATATTCGTACAGTATGATACTAAATCATACGGTATGATCCATGACAACACAGTTCGTACAAGATGATAGTCGGGACGATCAAACATCATCTCTGTTCATCGTATGGTACGATATACATCGTATAGTACGATGAGACAAAAACAACTGAATGTCCGGGTTGATATCCGGGACGATTATAATTCATCTCTATTCATCGTATTGTACGAATGGGTTTGTACAGTACGATGTTCAAATTATAATTAAGTCTGAATTTTTTGCACTAATCACGGGTTAAGTAAGTATTTAAAGAACATCGTACAGTACGAACTTGTTCGTACAGTACGAGCGGCGAAAAACATCTTACTTAAGTTAAAATGGCTATTAGGGTTTTGGCTTTGAATATATCGTACAGTACGAATATATTCATACGGTATGATCTATTCACAGAATCGTACTACAACCCTTTGATCGTACGGTACGAATTATCATCATACAGTACGATCTACAGAGAAAAAAATCTATTACATTCTACAGTTAAAACCTCTCCCCTTGTGTGTGTGCATGATCAACAAACTAACATACATCATTACAAGACTTGACTCAATAAATGAAAATTACAGACTCATTTAATACGACCAATTCTATGCAATCTTGAGCCTTGAATATTCAAAGAATGGTGCATGATGTACCTGAAATATTAGTCAACATAGAAAGAAATTTGCACTACAAATACTAGGAGAAATAAGAGATTAATAAATTTTATTTGTTATCATCAAAATCATAAACTCGGAAGCCCGAGTTGTAACATATTTTTCTACAATAATAAATTTAAATTAAGTATAGGTATGTCCCCTTATTAAACTCTATATAGTAAGAAATATAAGACCCCACTAACTTGGATAGAGGTGGGAAAGATGAGCTTGACTGGGCTAGCTCTAACTAATGATGCTATTGAAAAACTCCCAATTAGAGGTGTATTGAAAGCAGTGTAGGACAAACAAAATAATTATTATGATATGAAACATTGAGTTACAAAATTTTAAGTTGGAGACTTTGTATATATGCTGATCAAGCTAATGAAGGGTATTAGTAGATTTGGGAAGGAAGGAAAATTGAGTCCAAGGTATATTGGACCTTTGCAAGTGATTGAAAGGATTGAAAATTCTACCTATTGGTTATAATTATCGCAGCATATATCTGATATCCATGTTATAATTCATATGTCATCTTTGAAGAAATAGATATCAAATTTTTGAAATTATATGTCTATAGAAGATATTAATATACAATGAAATTTTAGTTTAGAGAAGAATAAAAAAGGATCCTAGCATATGATGTTAGAAAGCAGATAAATAAGAAAATCCTAATAATCGAGGAGTTGTGGAAGCCAATAATCAAAGAGAAGCTACTTGGAAAATAAATTCAAGATGAAATAATTGTACCAAGATTTATTTATCAAATTTGAATGTTTAAATGTCAAGGGTGACATTTTTCTGATGAGGGAGGAATGTAATATCTATTGCAACAATGTTCTAACCTAGCCTTATAAGATTGATGTAATGTAATTTCTACATTTTTAGTTCTGCATGTGTTTGTGAATATTAGCTATATAAATGCGTGAAATTTATTTTGAGGCTGGTAGTAGACTGTGTGCATGAAAACTAAAAATTTAAAATTTTCCTTTAGTTGTGCCACGATGCTGGGGTTGATAGCTCTACATCATTGAGCTCTTTGAATTTTTCATAAAATTGGGGAAACATTGTAGTGCTAGGGTGGGCGTTGTGATAGTGTGCTCTCTTTTGAGAGCACTATGATACTGTGCTATCTATTATGAGCATTGTGACACTGTTGTTTAGAGTATCACAACACTGAATTAAATTTCTATAAAAATATAAAATTTCATTATATATTCATTTTTTCTAAAATCAAAATCACTCTCTTTAGACAGGTTTAGAGAGAGAAAGTTAGTTTTGGATGGCTTAAATCCATTTTCTACTATTAGACTAAGAATTTGTCAAGATAGAGGTAGGTTAGACTCTACATATCTTAGTTTTTAATCAAATGAAAATTTTAAGATCTTTTCATTTAAATTTTAAATATGTAAAGTTAAAAAAGGGATAATTTCATATATGTTAAACTTTCAACATTTAACTTTTTGTATGTTGTAGACATAAATATTTTTAATATTTTAGTATTCTCTTTTAGAAATTTTACTAGGTTAATTGAAAAGTGCATTATTTTTAGAAAATTAAAAATAATTATGACCTTAGAAAATAACATTATATAACATTCAAATATTGAAAATAGTGTTTTGACAAATCCCTAGTAATTTGTTAAAATTTTAAAATTTATAAACTTCTACTCTTTTTTTTTTGAGAGGATATACAACTTGAATTAAATAAAAAAATCACCTTGTTACAAACTACTCAAAGATATGCAACCTATCACATTCCTTCTTAAATAAAGAAACAAAAGGAGGAATAATATTATCATTAAGAACATCCCAAATAAAATTAGAAGACAAAGCTAAGTTAGCACAACAATTCACTAACTTATTGCAACTACGACTAGTAAATTGGAATAAAATATTATTGAATCCTTTTTAAAAAACCAAATCCTCCACCTCACGGCACCCAATCAACCTATCTCATTTTCCAAAAGAGTATTGAAGACACTTGATAACATTTCAATTATCCCCTTCGATAATTATGCCTTCTTCCTCAAACATCCAGCTCCGCATAACTTTCTTCAAAGATTTAATAGCTAGTAATTTCACCTGTGTAATATCCCAATGTTGACAACCAAAACCAAAGCCAACTAGAATCTCCCTTTATTATCTCTAACAACTCCACAACAGCTGCTTTGTTAGATTTTAACAAAGAAGAATCAATATTAATCTTAATCCACTCGAGAGGAGGGTGCCAAAATGTTAAAAACAATTGGGAAGGCTGATTAACACCCCAATTTTCTGAGATGAGATTATTCTAATGAAAAGCAGCCACAAAACCGATGACATTTGAAGCAATAAAAGAAGCAATATCTTTCAAACCTCCATGCTTTACTTTATTTCTACTTTTCCAAGAAAAGAATAATAATGTACAATACATCTAGCCACGAAGGAATTAGTACTAGCTAACCTCTCCAATTCCAATAAGCAATCCTGCAAAGAACAGAAAATTGGAACTTGAAATCCCCAAGCCAACAAAAATTTTATCATTTGAATAAGTTTTGGACAACCAGCAACTTTATGATTAGAATTTTTAATGACCTTACAACCTCTTGAACATAAATTATTATCCATTAATCTTCTATGCATTATAAAATCAGTATTAGGAATAACATTGTTGAGTAGACACCATAAGAGAAGCTCCACTCGAGGATTAAGCTTTAGTTTCCTTGCCCATAATAAGTAATTTACATCCCTATCATCATCAAACAAATTCTCTGAAATAAGAGCAAAAATCATTTTTCCAGCCATTTTAAATTTAAGCTCCATTTGATCATTAACCAAAAATGGACAGATTTTAATTTGACTAATTATTTTCACAAGATCTTCACCAAAATACTACTTCAGTCGAGCAATGTTCCAAGTCCCTTCAACAATAAACAAATCCAAGGTCATGTTATCCTCTTCCAATTTTGCAAAAAAAGTAGGCCACTTATAAATGCTTTCATTAAGAATCCACACATCCTTAAGGACATTAATAGCTGACCTTGATGAAATTTCTCATCTCACAATTTTGCTAAGAGAATTCCACCCATCCAGAATAATTTTCCATGAAACAGAGCTAGTCCTCTTCACCTCATAATTCTGCCAATTGTCTACATATTTCACCAACAAATTCCTGTTAAGAAGAGTACTCGGTTTGGTCATAAGATTCCAAGAAAATTTTGCTCTTAATGGACCCAACTTTGACACAGCCGAATATAGTCCACGTCCCCCCCATCTTCTTTGATTTGCATAATATGTTCCAAGACTCAGAATGAAGACCATGACTATCGTTATACTTATCCCAAATATAATTTGTGCACATCTTATCAAACTTCTTCAATAAACTCAAAGGGATTAATGAACGTGTTGAAAGAAATAATGGAAGAGTAAGAAAAATAAATTTAACTAGGATCATCCTCTCTCCTTGAGAAATAAACCTATTCCCCAAAGCATTAAATCTCTTTAAAGATTTATCCATCAATTATTGAAAATTTGATTTCACTAACATCCTTAATGCTAATTTAAGGCCCAAATATTCCATCACATCCACTACTTTAAACCAAACAATTTTGAGATTTTCTTACATCTCGTTTTATTGATAGCTTTGTCAAACAACAAAGAAGATTTCTGGCAGTTTATGTTTTGACTCGACCAATTGAAGTAATCCATAAGAATCTTCTTCAACTTCTTAACATTTTTAATTTTATCATTAAAAAAAAGTAAAATATCATATCCATACAATAAACTTTTACTTAGTTAATGAATTTGTTGGTTGCTTATAGAGTATTCTATGAAATTCTACAAATTGGTTATTTTTATTTATTTATTAAAATGTAATTACCTATATGCTCATTTTCTTCAAATATGTGATTTTAAGGAGCTCTGATGTTGGAAAAAGTTTGGTTGTGCTAAATGCACTATAAAGTATAAAGCTCTAAATTTTTGAATATTTTATGTGTTAAGGATTTATGAGTCATAATGATCTATTTTTTTATATGCAAGCACAACTAGTCATAAGGGCCTAAATTCTAATATCTAATTTTGATGGGAGGCATAAGTCTAAAAAAACTTTATTACTTTCTACTTTAATATATAAACTACTTATTTATTTTTAATACATATTCTATTTAAAGTATGTTATATGTTAGCATGAGTCTGACCAATATAATAACCTATTGTTAACTACTTCAGAATAAATACACATATTGGATATAATATTAAAAATTTAGATTGGTGGTTGTGACAATCTATGATGTGTTGGCTCACACCAGTTATGCATTTTATTTTAGATTAGCGGAAGGGTAAGGTTCCAGTTGAGTATCTAAGGTTACAGGTTCCAATCTTATGAGTCTGTATAGCTTTTTTTTTTTTTTTGGTTTTTTGATTTTGTTCAATCACGACTGTTCTCTACTTTGTTCCATTGTGGTCTATAGCCCTATACTATAATGTAGAGATTTTATTGTAAATACATTTTGAATATGAATGAAAAGGGAAAAGAAAACCTATGGATGAGTTTATTTTTTATTATTTTGAAGTTAATAAGTAGCTCTATTGTCTATTAATATTTGAAATAAATCTAAAAGGTTCTCCAAAACTTAGTTCTTGGGCTTGGTGTGCCACCATCTAATTTGATATTGCATGATCTATCTATTGATTATATCTGGTTAACTGGTGAGTTGATGAACGATAGACAAATTTATTAAAGGGAAAAAAATCAATGCTAGTGTACATAATTTTAGAAGTAAATGTAAATACATATATTTTGATGATGAAATGAAATGAAAGATAGCTTCTGCTATGTGCATATTATTTTATGGATGCTTATAAGAATTAAAATTCATAATTCTTTCAATTAGATCTTTGGGCATGCCACTAAGAAGTGACCTAAGAGGTTCATGGGCTTTATAAGGCTAACCTAAGCTATGTCCTTTGGAATCCCCATAAAAGGGTTTTAGGAATAATTTCTACACTATAGTTGGAAACATAAGTACTAATAGTATGCCTCAGGAGAGAAAGTTAACTTCATTTCCTCTTCAAGAGTATTCTTCTTTGTTGCAAATGCCTTAAAGGAAATTTCTCATTGGAGGATCTTGCCATAGCCTTAACAAGCTCATCATAGGAATGATCAATCTCTTGATGCTATGTAGAAAGGGAAGTGGACATAGACACCAGCTTGACTAAAAACTCTGCTAATTGGTCCTCAAAGGCTATCATTTCTTTGGCCTTGACATTCAATAAAAACTTAATTTTTACAAAAAATTGTATTTCATTCACCTAATGTTGTTTTATGTTGGGCTTCAAACTATGTCTTTAAAATTTTCTAAAATTAACATATGTCCACATTAGACATAACTAGAATTAAATATATTTAAATATAAGGTGGTGGTAACTCTACAACATATTTGTTAATTGGTGTATGATGCATACATACTTTAACACCTCTTCTGGATATGTAACATTGACGGTTGGATCCTATTAGGACAAAGGGAAATAATATCAATTATCATGGGACTGATACCCTCCCTATAACATTTATAAATGTTTAACATATTCGCTCTGCCATTTTCTTTTCTTTTTTTAAAAAGAGATAGTTTATCATCCTTATAACATTTTGAATGGATATATTTTATGGTAACTAGTATCATCTCATGAGCTTTATCAAATTTCTTCAATGGGTTTGTGTGGGACCATTCCACATGAATAGAAAAACTAAACTAAAAGAGACTTTTCTCCACCAACTATTAGCTAATTTAAGGTAGCTTCCATTAAAGGCTCTCTATATTTGAGGCATGAAAGACATTCAATATTGCTCCTCAACAATATAAATTAGGTTTTGGTATCTCTTTCAATCTCTCACATCTCTTACAGAGATTCCAATCATTCTTATCAAAAAGAACTCACTGAACAAAGTCTTGGAAGGAGCTTGTATTGAAAAGTCCAAGCACTTTTTTCTAATCTAGCATGAAACATGCCTTTGTGTATCACATTTAAATTTTCAAATTCTTCATAAGTTTTTCAGAGTTAGTGCCACCTTGCTTCTTTGAAGAAGACAGTTAAGCTCATAGTAATAATCATGGCTTAACATGAAATTGGAAAATAGTTGATAACACATGCAATTAAAGATGTTATAGTTTAGTAGTTGAATAAAATATTAACCCTGTGAAAATGCCTTAGTGTTCCTATGAACTTTCTTTTGCATTGATATTTTAAGTACATACTAAGTAGCACTTGACATATTCATTTACGTGTGTTCTAAATAAAAGAGTTATAAAATTATTTTAACACAATATTAAGGAGTTCATATTTAAAATGATATCAAGATATTGAAAAGTCATCTATTTAGTACTCCAATGAAAAATTTTACAATGATAATGTGACACATGAATCACTGAACAATAGTCACTCAATGTTATATGCACATCAATAGCATCAACTACAAAAATTTAGATTTCGATGGAAAGAATAAATTATAAAAACTTTTTAAAGTTTTGTAATTAGCATTTAAATTCTTAAAAAATTATTGTCAATGAATTTTCTTTCCTACTAAATGATAATATTTGGTATGGAAAATTCATGAAGATAGCTCAAAATTTTACTTAGATACATAAACAATTTCACATTTTTTCGAGGACAACTCATAACATAAAAATTATCGTAGTACTCAAAATCAACAAGATGGTAGAATTTTCATGATTGTTATTCATGAATTTTCTATCCTACTAAAATAATAATATTTTAACATGAAAAAAAATCCTGAAGTTATCCATTGGTGTTATTTATATTCACCAAAATAAGTTAAATCTTTTGATGATTGATCATATAATTTGTCAAAGGTAGAGAGATCATGATTTCAATATCAGAAGATACACAAATCAAAATTCCCACAAAAGCTCGACAAGAATCATCAAAATCATCCATAAAATAGTACAGAGCAATTTCTTTTTAAATTTTTTTAGAGAATGACTTATTGGTAACTCCTCTACATCACTTAGTCATTAGTTATCTATCACATCATACTCCATAACTCTTTTTTTCATCAAATATTTAGAAAATTTGTCTTCCAAAGAGAGGTAAACTAGAACCTCAAAATTTGAGGAAAACTTCCCCCTCAAATTTTGGGTCATCGAATTAGGACAGTTGATAACTTTTTCAGTAAAAAAAGCTTGTTAAGAAATGCATGTAACATGCGATTTCTTATAGAATGGGTTTTTTCATTTTTATAAAGGAAAAAAAGGAGCTTGTTAAGAAATTTGTGCCTCTTCTCTAGCTTTAAGAGGGGGTAGGGGCGGAGAGCGGTATTTATAGATCCAATGGGAGTTTTTCTAAAATTTATTTAATTTTTTCTGATAAAAAGTAATTTATAAAACTAAAATGCATTCAAATTTAAAGGTGGATTTTTAAAATAGTGGATCAGCACCTCCTAAGGGTCCACTGATTAGGTGCCCAATGTGGTAGCATAAGCTTAGGAAAGAAATGCATTTAACATGCGATTGGGAGCATGCTAAACTATGTTATGCCACTGAAGTTGCCTAACTATTTTTGTTTACAATTGGTTTTTAATGTTCTGAACTTATTTTTGTAATTTTTGAAGCTTAAAGGGTACACTATAACAAGTGTTGAGCATTATTGAGATGTTCAAAGTAAAATTTTCTACTAAATATTACTAAAATTAATGTGCCGACCTCGAGGAAGGTGAAATTCTAATTTAGGAGGATATATTAAGTTAGCTACATTAAGGAGAATTCCACATTGGCATTTAAGGATTTGTTACAACTTGCAATTTTATAGCGGACCTGTCTACATAATGAAAGTTGTTTTCATATAACATAAATTAGATTTTTCATGATATGGTTTATTTTCAAATGGTGACATTTGAAAATAGGAGGCAACTGATACATCATCAAAGATTGACTTTTTTAGGCACAAATCATTATATATACAAAAAAATTCTTGACCATAGGAATATAAAATCTAGCTAACTTATAGTCAAATTGAATGACCCAATTAGATGAATTCATTGAAACCAAAAGTTATTCAATACAAGTAAAAATAAATCTAGATCATGCAGTTAAAGCATAATTGAAAACTCTAAGATTTTACTTGAAAACTAAATAATATTTGAATCTTGTATACTTGTAGCCAAATTGACCAAACTAATGAATGAATTCACTTAACCCATGATCGCTTAATTCTGACATCATATTAATATATATTTGCTCTCAACATCTATGTGAAGACATCTATTAACTTGACATGTAAGTGATATCTGATTCTTGAAGAATCTCATAGCACCACTAAAAGTGCACTAATGGCACTTAAAAGTTTGTTAGGGATGTTAAGCCCTTAGGAACTAGTCCCAAGGCTAACCAAGAGGGGGGGGGGGGGTGAATTGGTATTTTAAAAAATCTTTTAATCAAAAAATGATCTTAAAATTAAAACCAAGATTCACCGTAGAAATCAAAGTGCAAAAAATAAATGCGGAAGCAGTAATAAAGAACACATAATAAAGAACACAGAAATTTATAGTGGTTTGGTCAACACGACCTACGTCCACTCCCCGGAGGCGCCCTCCGAGTATTGCACTAAACTCAGTGTCTCTCCTTTTTCCCCCACAGTAAGGCGGAGAAGCCTATATAAACCTCCTTTCCACCAACCCAGGTGAGGTAGAGAACCCAACTTCTTTTGCTTCCTCCAAAAGCAGGTAGAGAACCCAACTCCTTTTGCTTCCTCCTCAAGTAGGCAGAGAACCCAACTCCTTTTGCTTCCTCCTGAAGCAGGCAGAGAACCTTGATCAGATGCTGAAGTTTACCTCTCTAGAACCCCCAAGGAACTAAGGACGATGACTGGAGAAGACGATGATGGATCCTTTCTATGATCAACCTTTGTGAACTCCCTCACAAACTCCCCCTCACATGATCCTCTCTCTCTCTCTCTCTTGCTCTCTCTCTCTCTCTCCTCTTGGCTCTCTCAAGTCAAAGCAACAACAAAAGATGAGCTCTTGGGTAGAATAAGAGCTCTAAACTAGAGGAGTTTCGGAATAGCTCTTATTTTATATAAATTGACATTATCATCTAGGATAATGTGGATATCATCCTGGCCGATCAGCATAAATTTTGCTCAATCAACCTGGTTGGTTTGGGACGATTAGAGGATTTTTGGTCATATCGTCTAGGTCGATATATTATAGTCTTGGATGATTAGTAAAAATCCTTGATTATTGTCCAGATAATTGCTCTGAAAGGATGTCTGGACGATGAAAAAATAACTTGATTATCCAGGCTGATCTCACGATTGTCTTGACCGATTAGTTCAAATTCGAGCAAAATTATTGTGAACATCGCCCTGAATAGAAGCTGGCTGATGTCAATCATCCAAGGGATCATCCCGAATGATCCTGCAATTATTACAGATGATATGATCGAGCAATCAAACCTTAACTATTTTCCTTAATTACTAGATTAATTTAGGCATAATTGTGTTGCATCATCCAGGCCGGTGTCCTAGACGATGTCCAAAAATAAAGAATACCTAAATAAATCTAGCCATTGATTCTTTCTGATTTGAGCCTATCATCCTGACCGATACAAAGATCGTCTAGGACCATGTGCTTAATGACAACTACCTTAATTAGGACACCCTAATTAGGGTTTCTATTTTTAGCTGATCGTCTAGGACGATTTTCAGATCGTCCTAGACGATGTGATCAAAATAGAGAACTCTAATGAATAGACAGAAAATTTTCCTCCATGTGTGTGTGTACAAGGTTACTTAGCATTAAGAACCACACCGTTTATAATAGATTTAAGAAATAAAAAATTACAAACTGACTCAGACCTAATCTATCCGATCTTGAGCTAGCTTTAGTTGCACTCAATCTTATGGACCTAAAAAGTTAGTAGGCAATGCAGCCATAGAAAATCATGAATATCTGTTATCATCAAAATTCTAATCCATAAAATTAGATTTGCAACAATCTCCCACTTTTTGATAATGACAAACCAAAAAATAATCTAAACAGTTCAAGAACAGTTTAAAAGAAATAGTGAGAAGAAATAAAACACAGTTTCAACTATCTAATAGCAGAATCAAAGCAACCAGTACAACTAACTACTTCTCCTTTTGACATCACAAAAGGAGGAGGAGAGTAAAATAGAACCAAAGTAGAGACTAATAATAGAAATAAATTACAATAAAAAAATAACATAAAACTAAAAGAATGATGACCCCTGATCATCTGAAGGAGGAGATGGTGGAGGTGGCGGGTGAAAGTAACTGGAAAGGGTGGCGAACTAATCTCCAAATCAGGCCATATCCTGGTCATGCTGGTGCTGCAGGAAAATAATATCCTCAGTATGTTGCTACTCCTGTGTAGTGATGTATCCCTTGAAGCGAAGCTCCCACTGGTCGAATCGCTCTACCAGCTGATCCAGCTGAGAGTGCTGGTGAGTGTAGTAGGTGCATGAACAGGTGCAGGAGAAGGTGCAGAAACCTCCTCCTCCTCCTGAGCTTCCCCGTCCCCCGGGTGGAGATGAGTACTGTGAAAAGCGTGAAAGGAATTATTGTAGTAGAAAGAAGGTTGGAAGTTTGGTGGACCGGGATATTAGAGGTTATATTTTGATTATAAGATATAAGGAATGATATGTCTTAGGGCTAGATTTGGCTTCCTCCTATATCCTGGATCATGAATGGTAGTAAGATGCTTGATGTAGTGAAAAATTAAATCAGTGACTTTGAATTCTCGATGGGCCAAAATGTAAAAGGTGGTGATAGAAAGAAGTGGGGTGATATGAACGCGATCACCAGCTTTTGGAATAATGGAAGTGCGAAGGACATGTTGGATAGTCCTAGCATCTTTGAGCAAGCTACTAGTCTCTCCAATATAAAAAATGAGCATTGGTGTTTCGAAGAAAATGGTTGGCCGAAGCCCAACCATAATTAGGATTAGAACACAAGGTATAGAGTTTATCCCCTATGGTCGAAAGTTGTAAAATCTCTTGGTAGTCCTAATATGTGATATCGACGGGACGTCGATTCATATATGACCCAAGAGTAGTGAAGGAAGGATTTATTTGGAGGCTAGCGAAGAACTCAAAGAGAAGTTCTGAATTGAAAGGGATTGCAAGAGTAAGAATGAAGCACAAGGAAGTGTGAGAAAATAAGTCAAGTACCAGATAAGATAGACAGTTAGGGTTGACGGACTAGGAGATAGTGATTTCGGCTATCTTATATCATTAGTAGGTGGCTTGATCATTCTCCTTCGTGAATCGAGGGTCCATAGGTGCCCTCGAGGAACTTCCAGAAAGATGACGGGATCGCTATCCTCCTGCCATGATCAAGAAAAGCAATGCAATAGGAAGTATAAGGATGGTAGAAGAAGAGGGTGTGAGAAAAAATGGTTGGAACTCCCAAAATTTAAAGAACATGCTTGATCATACAAGCCGATCGCAGAATCGTCCAGGACGATCAGGTACATTAATGACGTCTAGGCTGATTGGTCAAAAAAGTGGTCGTATCATTCAAGCCAATCAGATATTATCCAGGATGATAAGACACAGGCGATTGTCCCGAGGAGTCAATCCGGACGACCAATGAAAAAGAATATCGGCCTAGCCTTTTATGTGGATCATCTAGGACGATGTCAACTAATGGATTGTACCAGCCAAATTTAAAAACATTTAAAACATTTCCATGTGTATCATCCAGGACAAATAGGTGGATCATCCGGGATGATCACCAATAATTGATCGTATTGGCTAGATTTAAAGTGTTAAAACATATTGCCACGTGTATCGTCCATGACGAACATATGGATGGTCCGGGATGATTTTTCATAAATTGGGTAAACAGTGAATAACATCGTCCAGGATGAAAGAGAAATGTCCAGGATGATCACAGATGATTGAAGCAGAAGACGATCAGATCGTCCAGGCCGATATGCATCAGCCAGGATGATAAGAACTAGAAGGTTCAGAATAGCCAGCAGATGGACATTTTTAAAAGTGAATTGAACCGATTGTCCAGGATGATATGAATATCATCCAAGACAATGTAAAAAAAAGTTTAAATTAGAGGATAGATAGAGATGATCAGAGAAGGTCCAAAAATATAACAACACCAGAAAGTTAAAAATATGAAAAAGACAAAAAGAAGAGGAAAATAAAATGAAAAAAAAAGTGATTTTTTTGGTGTTTTAAAAAACAAGGTATGAATATAATAAAATCTCTAAGTGATTGAATTTAGGGACTTGTAAGACCAATGTGCTAACATCGATGAAATAAAAAAAATGGTAGAATATTCGATCCTGCTAACCCTAGCCCGGACTTCTCTTAGGGAAAAATCATCTTTTGAAAATATGAGACCTAACTCAGAACAAACCAATTGGATAAAAAAAAGATCCGTTAAAAACTTGGTTCCAGAAAAATATATCTTATAGAATAATATACCAAAGTGATTTATCACAATCATGAAATTTGAAATCAAGCCTTTGAAAATATTAAGTGACACATGAATTCTTCTAAGATTTAAAGGTTTTGAAAAAGTGAGAAGTTTTTCTTTTTTTGGGCTCATTTTATGCCTCTTGTCAATTTGATTGGTGCACTTTGCGCATCTTTTGATTTTTGATACACTTTGTGTATTTTTCAATTTTTTTGCGATCATTGCATATCTTTTATTTTGGCATCATTGACCACTTTTTTGTTATTTTTCCAAGCTAGATCCCTTTTTAAAACTCTTAAATATTCTCAGTTGTGAGTATATCTTCTAGTTATTAGAGAAGAAAATCTCACTCTCTAATAAAGGAAAGAATAAATCAGAAAATAGAATTAAATTCATATGATAAATATAACAACAAGATTTCAAAGAGCTTCAAAGTAATATAAAGACTTTTGAATATTATATATATAACGTAGATTACTGTAACAAGATAGAAAAGATCTTAATTGTAAAATCCAGTTATTAATTTGAGATAGACTTTTATTTAGAAAAGAAAATTACACCACAAAAAGAGGTTAGAGCGAGGGAAACAATTAACGGTGTTTCTCCCTTTAACTGATTTAAGGATGTTTAGACATTGACTACAAAATTCCAAAAATAAAAAACCAAGACAAAATTTCATTTCAAAGGAAAACAAAAAAACATTAGAGATAAAATAATTAAAAAATCAATAAATCTAAAAAAGAAAAAGATAATAATAATAATCAATAGAGTAGTAAACATGCAATCCAGAATTTATTAAGTAGCAAGTTTAAATAATTATGAGCAGCGAGCCTCCACTGTCCAAGTATCTTATGCTCTCATGAGGTCTTTGGTGAGAGCACACCTCCAAAAATCATCAACAGTTAGACTTAGGAACCTAAACAGGTTTGTCCCTTCTTATGAAAAGAAGAATGCAATGCATTTGTGTTATGTTGTGAATCATACAATTTTGGTCTCCATACCTAATGTGTACTATGGTGAATGATGTAAGTGTGTGCAATGTGTCTTAGCATGCCACATAAAAAATATCTAACTCCAGAGAAAGGATTTACTAATCTGTTTAGGTTATAATGCCTCTTCCTAGGTTTTGGCTTTAGATCAAGTGTTGATGTATTCCAATTTTTCTCAAGTGTATTCAATTTATCTTTAAACGTCAAGTTAGTACTTTCTAAAGCTACATTATTAATTCTCAAAATGTACTCCCTATGCTCAGATTTATCAATGTATGTCTTAAAATTAGATTTAAGTGAGGTGTAGGATGATTTCAATGAATTATGCTAAATAACCAACTTAGAGTGCTTTTTATTCAATTTATCAAACTCGTCAAGTAAAAATATATGATTGCTATTAATTTGGAGGCAATCTTTCATCAAAATTTCATGCTCTTTTTATAAAGTCAAAAACTCTAATTTCAAATTAGCATGCATTTTCTTAAGTTTTCTATATGATGCATGAATTTTCTCACAAATTTCAATTAATTAATCATAGATTAGTTCACATACCTCTTCTTGATCAGATTGTTCAAGTTAATTATCATCCATTAAATACAAGTTTGTGGTTTCATCCTCTGCTTCAGTCTCAGAGGAGTTAGATGCAAAATTCGCCCAGAAAGCTTTTTAATATTGCTTCTTGTCCTTCCTGTATTTAGGTTTTTCCTCACCCTTCTCCTTACTTGGGTGCTCCTTAAATGTAGGAAAATAAGCTTTAATATGTCCAGGCTTCCTACATTCAAAACAAATAACATCAGAAGAACTTTTATAATTTTTTCTATCCTTACCTCTTTTCCACTTCGGATGGTCTTTATGCTTCTTCCTTAGAAAGCTTTTGAATTACCTAGTGATGAAGGCAACATCATCGTTTTCAGATCTTGATGAATCAGTGTCCATGTTATTAGCCTTTAGTGCCACAGTTTTCTCCTTTTTTTTCTCACATGCATTAAGATTTCTTTGATTCACCCCTTGCTCGTAAGCAATGAATGATGCAACTAAGTTATCAATTAAATAAGTATTCAAATCTTCAGATTCAATAATTGCAGTGATCTTAGCATCAAAAGATGAAGGCAAGGTTCTCAAAATTTTATTGACCTTTTTATAATTAGTTAGCTCTCTTCCTAAAGCATGCAATAAGATAACAATTTGAGTAAATCTTGTATACATGTCAGAAATTGATTCAGAAGGTTTCATACAAAAAAGTTCATAATCATGCAGTAACATATTTAATCGAGATTGTTTAACTTCATTGGTTCCTTCATGAGTTACACATATTCTATCCAAAATCTCTTTACCAGTTGCACAAGTTGAAACACATATATAATATTCAGATTTCAAAGCACAAAAAAAAATAGTTCAAGCATTTTGCATTAAGTTATGCTAATTCTCTTTCATCAAAAGTCCATTCAGTAAAAAGAATTTCAATTTTAATGCCATTAAGTTCACAAGAAGGTGGTGTATAACCTTCTTTAACAAGCATCCACACACGATAATCAAGAAATTGTAAAATCGCAGACAATCGAGTTTTCAAAAAATCAAAAGAAATATTATGAAACAAAGGTGGACGTGTAAAAGAACATCCTTCTGTTATATTATGATATCCAAAGTTAGCCATGAATCAAAATTCAAAAAGTTTTTAACCTTAATTTTATGAATCCCACTCTGATAACACTTGAAAGTGCGTTGATGGCACTTCAAAGTTTGTTAGGGAAGTTAAGCCCTTATGAACTAGTCCCAAGGCTAACCAAGAGGTGAGGTGAATTGGTATTTTAAAAGATATTTTGATCAAAACATGATCTTAAAATAAAATACCAAGATTCGCCATAAAAATCAAAATACAAAAATAAATGCGAAAGCAGTAATAAAGAACATATAAATTTATAATGGTTCGGCAATATGACCTACGTCCACTCCCTGGAGGCACCCTCTGAGTATTACACTAAATTCAGTGTCTCTCCTTTTGCCCCAACAGTAAGGCAGAGAAGCCTATACAAACTTCCTTTCCACCAACCCAGGTGAGGCAGAGAACCCAACTCCTTTTGCTTCCTCCATAAGCAGGCAGAGAACCCAACTCCTTTTGCTTCCTCCTAAAGCAGTCAGAGAACCCAACTCCTTTTGCTTCCTCTTAAAGCAGTCAGAGAACCCAACTCCTTTTGCTTCTTCCTGTAGTAAGCAAAGAACCTTGATCAGATGCTGAAGCTTACCTCGCTAGAACCCCCAAGAAACTAAGGATGACGACTGGAGAAGATGACGATGGATCGTTGCTTGGAGCAACCTTTATGAACTCCCTCATAAACTCCCCCTCATAAGATCCTCTCTCTCTCTCTCCCTTGCTCTCCCTCTCGTCTTCGCTATCTCAGGTCAAAGCAGTAGCAAAAGATAAGCTCTTAGGTAGAACAACAGCTCTTAAATAGAGGAGTTTCAAAATAGCTCTTTTTTATATAAACCAACATTATCATCCAGAATGATGTGGATCCTGGCCGATCAGCATAAATTTTGCTCAATCAGCCCAGTCAGTTTGGGATGATTAGAGGATTTTCAGTCATATCGTCTAGGCCGATATAATATCATCCTGGATGAACAGTACAAATCCTTGATTATCATCCAAATAATCGCTCTGAAAGGTTGTTTGGATGATGAAAAGATAGCTTGATCTTCCAGGCCGATCTCACAATTATCCTGGCCGATTAGTTCAAATTTGAGCAAAATCATTCTGAACATCACCCTGAATTAAATCTGGCCGATGTCAATCATCTAAAAGATCATCCTGGATGATCCTGCGATAGTCCTGGATGATGTGATTGAGAAATCAAATCTTAATTACTTTCCTTAATTACCAGATTAATTTAGGTATAATTATGCTGCAACATCTAGGCCAATGTCCAAAAAATAAATAATACCCTAAATAGATCTGGTGGCTGATTCTTTCTGATTTAAGCATATCATCCCGGCTGATATAAAGATTGTCCAGGACGATGTGCTTAATGATGGTTGTCTTAACCAGAATGCCCTAATTAGGGTTTCTATTTTTAGCTGATCGTCTAGGATGATTTTTGGATCGTCCCAGGTGATGTGATCAAAACATAGAACTCTAATCAACAGATAGAAAATTTTCCCCCATGTGTGTGTGTGCAAGGTTTCTTAGCATTGAAAATTACACCATTTATATAGACTCAATAAAGGAAAAATTACAAACTGACTCAGACTTAATCTACCTGATCTTGAGCTGGCTTGAGTTGCACTCAATTTTATGAGACCTAAAATGTTTGTAGGCAAGGCAGCTATAAAAAATCATGAATGTTTGCTATCATCAAAATTCTAATCCATGAAACCAAATTTGCAATAACCACCTGAGCACTACTGCTAGAGAGCTGCTATCAAAACACCACTTGATTGCCATAATCAAGCCACTGCCAAAGCACCACTACGAGACCATCACCATCAAACCATTGCTTGACCTTCATTATCGTGTTATTATCTTTGAACCACTACCACATTACCACTTTTCGTGGACAACAAGAGTTTGATCTTCATTATAAAACCATCTTTACAAGACTTATACCATTAATAGTTGTTGGAATGCATGTGGCTGACCTACATCTTCGAATAACCATCATGCAATCGTCATCGCCAAACCACTGTTAATTGGCTACAATTATCTATAGGCCTTCCTCTGATTTAGGGAACAGTGAAACTGTGTAATGGGTTCTCACTTGGTTAAATTATTTTGGGTTAGGTCCCATAATTTTTCCCTTTTCCATATTTCACATAATAGCTTTTGAGTATTGATTTCTTTCATTTTATTTTTATGTTACATCTTCATATAAAATTAAGATCTAAAACTCTCTTATTATATTATAGTGATTTTTTTAGCAGATGATAAGAATAAAAAATTGTGAATAATTGATAATGGTGTATTTATTTGTCTTAATATTTTCTTAAATTGCTAACTAAGCATTATAAATACTAATAAATACCAATCGGGGCAAAATGTGGGCACCTTTTAGAAGCACATTTGGATAGATAAATAATTTAAAAAGTGGAGGTTCCCACCTAAATAAAAAATTCTAACTCATCTACAAGGTTACACTTGTCATGCATATTGCTATATTAATTATATAAGATCTGAAATTTTTATGTTAATCAACACAATACAAATGATTATCACATATAATCAACTTTAAAAAAACATCTTAGTCTCTCCAAACCCCTCTTCAAATAAAATAAAAACCAATTGATGAAATAAGAGTACATGAGTACAAGAATGCACTAAATTCCAAGCAATAGAAGTTATGCTATAGCATCAATTATACAAAGGGTGACAATCAATTAGTGGTGTCAAAATGGATTGCCAACTTGTTAGCAACCTAATTTATCTGAAACTGACTTGTTAACCCATTTTGTTTTAAATTTTTATAATTTATAAACTATATAATTTAGATTTTTTGATAAAAAATAAGATCATATGCACAAGCAAAAAGAACTAAGGAAAAAACCTTAAATGGGTCACGTTTGGGTAAAATATGAATTTGCGGGTCAACATAAAAAAAATCTCATTTAATAAAAGGGCCAAAATTCCTGACATAAATCTAACCCATTTATAAAAATTTTGAACTTGATTATGAATTTTTTGGAGAGTAACAGGTGCGAAACAAGGTTCCGCCTAGAGGGGAAATTGCCTCCTCCACCCCCCCCCCCCCCCCCCCCCCCCAAAGGAAGAAAAATTATTTTAAAATAGGGTTAATTAAGTAATTTGCCCCCATTTTTCCCTAATCGCACACATTCACGCTCACAAAGCCACACTCATCATTCTGTTCCCTCTTCTTTGTGCCATGACTCATGAGGTCTCCTCCAGGCAGCCAACTCCCTCTTCTTCGTGCATGTGTGTCCACTGTCGACATTCTAGCAGTTGGCAGACAACCTTCCTTGAAGGTCATCCATGATTATAGCCATCCATCATGCCTGAATCCAACATCTTCTTCCATTCTCTAGCATATCCAGTGAGCCTCTTCTTCAATCTTCATCTTCCTAAGGTGTTCAATGTTTATCTTTTATTTATTTTACTTAGATGTTTTTGTAATTTGAATGATTTTAACTTTGATGAATCTATGAAATGATAGATTTGAGAATATTTAATTTTTATTTGTAGGTCTTGTATCAAATGATGAGAATTAAAACTTTGAAATAATCATCACTATAGGAAAATGCTAATTTCTCACGAATTTTTTAGCAGAATTTCATAAGAAATTAAATTTTTTAAAAAATAATTAGTATAAATATTAAAAAAATATTTCTTTTATTAAATTAAATTAAATATTATTAAACTAAAATAATTAAAAAAGTTTAATAATTATCATTATGTTAATTTAACAAATAAAAAAAATTATTTAGGTAATTTAATAGATATTGTTAAATAGATTAAATAATATGAACATATTATTCATTAAAAATAATTATTAAGAAAGTACAATTTAAATTAAGCTAAAATATCTACAATAAAATTACCTATTATCGGTGGCATTTTTCAGCGGAAATTGATCATTTTCAAGTGGCTTTAGAATTTATCATTGGTTTTCCCGTGAAAAATTTTCTGCCAATAAAACACGTATACTATCCAAAAAAATAATAATAAAAAAAATTTTTGCCTTCACTCCGCCAGCTGCCTGGCTTCCCAAAAGCCCTGTCAGCCCTCCCGGACGCCTTCTCGCGCTGCCCGCTGCCTTCCCGCCGAGCTGCCCGACTACCCCCCGACTGTCCTCCCAAGCTGCACCCCCCCCCCCAAATATTCCTACACTATTTGCTACCTTCCCGCCAAGTTGCTCGACTTCGAGTTGATCACCGGCCCAAGCTACCCAAGGGCACTGCCCGCCCGCCCGGACAGCCTGCCCAGCCTAGCTGCCCGCCCGACTACACGCTGTTCTCTAATATGCCTGCCTACCCGAGCCCTTGCACTGCCAGTGGGATTTAAATCCTGTTCATTCAAAAAATTATCAAACACATGACCACAATGCTGCATAGCAAAATATGAGTTAATTCTAACTTTTTTATATTTAAACTATATAATTATGTAAAATTAACAATCACTTTAAAAACTAAAATTATATTATCTAATTAATTTAATTATTTAAATTAAATTTAATAATTCATTCAAAAATAAAAATTGATAATTACCAATAAATTTCAAAATGAAAATTAATTAAATTAAGTATTACAATTAAAATTTAATTAAAATAAATTATTAACTTAATAATTTATTAAAATATAATTAAAATTACTAATCACTGAATATAAAATTTTAAAATAAATTAAAATTAAAATATTAATTTTATATTTAAATCTTTTTACTCAAGGAAATAGTTAACTTGAATTAGTTAATATTATTTTTAATCCTTTTTGTTAAATCATTTAAATAATTAAAATTTTAATCATTTTAGTTAAATTTTTTAAAATCTCTCGAAAAGCTAGAAAAGCCGCCATAAAATTACGCTGGAAAGATACCACCAGAAACTTCCACCTTAAAAGCTATCTCGTTGCCTTCCGTCGGAAACCGTCGGAAAGCTACAGGGAAATATTTCACTGGAAAATTCTGCCGGTAATGGGTGATTTTCCCATAGTGAATGACATTACAAGCATCATAGCTCATTACATTGATGGTGGTTTATAGTGGGTAGGGTTTGAAACCTGCACAACATAGGGAAGGGGTTGCACGGGTGGGCCTGGTTTATGGGCCCTCAAAGTTCTTGGGCGGGCCTAGTTCATAGGCCCATGGAGTGTAAGAGGGTTCACCGGCCCTCGGTGATAGTAGACAGGTTTGTATAAAGGTTCACGAGCCCGTGGAGTTCGCAGGCAGGTTCACTGGCCTGCTCTGACTAAATAACTTTTTTTTTTCTAAAATTTTTTTCTTAGCACTTTTCAACAAAAAACCCCTAGAAATATTTCTAATGGAATTTTTGTGATGGTACATTTTTTTTGACGTGTGACTTACCGTTGAAAAATTTTTCGTCAGAAATATAAATTACCGATGGATTTTATTCATTTTCTAGTAGAAATGGCCATAAAAAATGATGTTATTTATGTAGTGCATTACTTTTGTCTATTTGAGAAGATGAGCACTGTTCCTTTCATTTATGTGATGTGATATTCAAAAGCTTTGGTGATTTTGTTCTCAAATGTTAGAGTAGTTGATAAATGTTCATCCTGTGAATGAATTCTTAATAGTGTTGTAGTTTAAAGTACTTGCTTATAATTTTTGCATCCTAATGTCTCCGTTCAAATTGACCTATTCTTCACAATTTGCTAGCCCCAACTCTTTACAATGAATTACATGTCATTTCTTACTTTATTAATCCTATTCACTTTCATATTAGATGGATAATTTGAAGGATTCTTCCCAATATAAAATATATCTAAAACCCAAAAAGGTTTAATATGCTACAGTAAAATGAACAAAGTTTCTTAATATATTTGAAAAACTCTTGCTAATAAAACAAAATATAATGGATTTACTTAAATACAAAATATATCTTTCATTTTATTTACATATTTTATCAATATAAAGATAAGTTGGGGCAAGTCATTGAAAGGTTTATAGGTATTACACATATTGTGTTGACTCATTTAGTAACCCTGAAGGTAATCATTTGAAAAAATTACTTGTGAAACACTCATTGAGCATCGAGGATCCCTGGTCAAGGCTATGATAGGGAATCTAATATACGAGGCGAATTAAATGATTTGAAGGCACTTATTCTTAATGATAATCCTCAAGCATTTTATGTTCATTATTTCTCCCATTAACTCCAACTAAGCTTGGGAGCAGTAAGGAAGAATCATTGGCAAGTGAAACATCTATTTCAGTTTACTTCTAGAATTATAAATACTATTAGGGATTCTTATAGAAGATCATATGCACTTAAAGCTATTCAACATGATAAATACTTTCACTTCTTAAAGATTGTAATCTAATAAGGTGTTCTAATTGATATTGTTGAATCTTTTGATTTTATTTTTACAATGCATTAATGATTTATATATTGGGGATTACAAATGAGTTATCACAATCATTACAAAGAAAAGATCATGACATTGAAATTGCAATGAAATTGGGGCAAATATCTAACTAATGATTGTATATATTGAGGGAGAATGGATGGAGGGCTTGACTAGAGGAAGTGTCACATTTTTATAGTATTTTTAAGATTGAAGTTCCAAATATGAATGGTACATATAAAACTCATAATTGATCAGTGCAAAGAGGTGAAGAAATATCGAACCTACATCATTATTATATCAACATATTGTACACAGTAGTTGACATAAAACTTTAAAAGTTAAATAATTACTTTTCTGAATCTGTTATTGAGATGCTTTATTGTGTGGATGCTTAAACCTAAGCAATTCCTTCATTTCTTATGATGAGAGAAAATTGATAGGTCTAGTAAAAATATGTCCAAGTGATTTTTACAATTAATCTTGTGACTCCTAAAAGTTGATTATCAACTTATGTTATTAATATACATAGTTCTCCTCTCTAAGAAGTATTACTGATCTTGTAAGGCTAACTGTTAAGGTAAAAAAAGATGATGTGTAACATCTAGTTTACATACTTATTATTTTAGCATTAACTTTATGCTATTGCTACAATGGAGAGAGCATTTTTTGCAATGAGGATTACCAAACATAAACTGTATAGTAAGATGGGTGATGATTGGATCAACGATTGTCTAGTGCCTTATATTAAAATAGATGTGTTCAATTTGATTCCCAATAAAATTGTAATGCAACATTATGAAAAAATATAAAATATATTAATAGGCTTGTAACAATTTTTAATTTATATATTATAATGAAATGCAAGATTGTGTACTTTTTTTTTCAATATTAGTCGATTTATATAAACCCCCCCCCCCCCCCCCCCCCCAAAAAAAAAAAAAAAAAAAAAAAAAGGCTAGTTCCGTCCTTGGGTAGGATTCAAGTTGGATTGTCTAATCAGATCATTTTTTGACACTCATACGATCAATTATGTAAGGTCTATATTAATTTAACAACTCTACCAATTTAAACTAAATCCAAACTGATGATTCAATAATTCAACGCCAAGGATATCAAGTGCAAGTTGACAAAATTTTAAAATATAATAGTACATTTAAAATATTTAATATTTATAAAATAAATTTTTTTCTTAATATTTGAAATTAAAGTTAAAGTTGAATTAAATATATTTAAACTTGTTTATTTTTTTTCTTATTATGAAGAGTTCTAAATGTATTAATATAATCTCTTAGAAATATTTTTTAAAAGAAATTAAAAGAATATAATAAAATTTCTTATAAATTAATAAAATATCTGTATTACTTAGTAAAATTTTAAACTTTTAAATTTTGTTAGAGTATCATTTCAAAAAAATGGTTCAAAATATTATGAATATTAAAAAAAAAAGTTATATTGAGGTCCTAAAAAATTATATAAAGCCATCTTTACAAACATCTTTGAACTCTCTTAATCGCTTGTTCCTCTCAACTCCCTAAGAAGGAACAACCTCAATAGCCCCAAAGTCGCTTAATTTGCTCAGGTGCATACGATAAGAACTCTAGAATTGGCATTTTCCTTGCTCAAGTCACTCCCAAGCACGCATGCAAGCTCTCAGCGATTCCCATCCTTATCCCAAGTATGTAGGAGAAGAACTCCCAAATTTCACTCTCCCACCTGCTTTCTATCTCTCAAGGCCTTGGGAGGAGGCTGTGACCCAGGCTAAAGATTCAAGAGAGCTAAAGAACATGAATCCTGAAGCACCACTGCTTGGAAACCCTCGCAACTCGGCAAGCACCATTAGAGTTTTACCAGCCCACCACCATCAATTGTCCACCTAGCCGATGTAGCCATGGGATTAGTCTAGTTGTCACTATTGAATCCCTGCGTAACCATCGGCACCAAATCTCTATCCGGCCAGCACCACCTTGTCTCCACCCAATTTTGGTTGCCTGACTATAGTCTGTTCGATCTTTGTTGTCCATCGACTAAGGCCCTTAAACCTCCATTGCATGAATACAGTCCCTTTGACCATAATAATTTGCCAACTATGGTCCTCGGACCACCGTCACTCTAATATAAACCCTCCAACCTCTGTCACCCGTTGACTACTATCCCTAGACCATAATTTCCTACCTATTATCCCTTCGACAATAGTCAACTACCAACTATGATCCTCGTACCCCTTTCACTCTACTACAGTCCCCTGACCTCTATTTCCCACCTATGGTCCATTTTCACATTTCTGTCAATTATTTACTGTTCTCCTCGGACAACTGTCACTTGACTATAATTCCTTTAACAACATTCTCCTACTAAATACATTCATCAGACCACCATCGCCTAACTTCAGCCCCTCTAACCTTTATCACTAGACAATAATCCCTTTGATATCTATAATAAGAATAAGGTTCCTCTAACCTCCATCGTTGGAGTATGGTCCTCAAACCACCTTCACTGAATCAAGATCCTCTCTATCTCTGCTGTTTGACTATGGTCCCTCTAACTGCCGTCACTCGACTAAGGTCTTTTGAATCTGTATAGCCCTTTGACCATGGTCCCTCTTGCCTTTGTTGTCTACTAACTACGACCCTTGGACCACTATTATTAGCTACAGTCTCTTGGACCTTTGTCCCTCACTAATTATAGTCCTTCTAATCTTATTTTGTTTTTTCCTATAGTCCCTCCAACCTCCATTTTCTAACAACAATCCCTCTGACCTACGTCTATATACTACAGTCCATTTAACTTCCATTGCCAGCCACTCATAATCCTTATAGCCTTCTTTACATACAAAAATTGGCCACTTAAACCTTAATCTCCTAACAACAACCCCTAACCTCTATCACCTAACTATGCTCCCTTCAATCCCAGTTGCTAGACTATAATCCTTTCAACCTTCATTTCTTAATTATAGTCTATTTGACCTACATCACTCACCAACTATGATCTTAGAACCTCTGTCACATGACTATGGTCTCTCTTACTTTCATTCCCCAATAATTGTTATCCTTGAACCATCATTTCCCGAATATAGCCCCTCCAACTATCGTCGCCCTACTATGGTCCTACCTACCATATGAATTGACCAACATTTTCTTTAGAGAAACTCTTATGTTATTTGATTCTTTCAGCTCGAACCATGTAATGTGCTCTATACGATGTATATTTGCTATATTGAGCATCATTTGAAATCAACAATAAATACTAGTTGAATCATTTTAACTAGGACATGTACTACAAGAAAATGCTTTGTTACTGACAGACAAAATCTATCAATAATAATATAAACTCATCAAAAAAAATGTGCTTTCTGATATATTTATGGTGCAAAATGATCCGATGATAATTCATTTGTCAAAAAATCTAAATCGGCAAAATATTTGCCTCGGAATATGTTTTGGCTGTTGTTTCAACAAAATTATGGTGAAAAAAGAGAGGAAAATGATGCATTTGTTGGCATCGAATTCTGGTGTACAATTCATCAGCCTTTTTGGTAGAAATATATGTCGGCAATACCAGCATATAATCTGTCGTATAAATTAGCTGACCTATCACAGATGGTCTTTACCATTTTAAAATTCGTTAAAAATACTGGCGCAACCATTTAACCAGAAACGTCATCATATCGTATTACCGATAGGCATTCCAGCAAAATTTCTACCATAAACTTGTAGCATAAACAAAAAAATAACCTTCTTCCTTTTAAAACTAATTTCCACAATTCAACCTGCATAGAGAAAAATGTAATACTATTTACTTTTATTCATACATCAACTTCTAAATAAAAACATCACCAATTAAATCATTAAACATAAACATATACATAATAATATTAAAAAAAATATATATACATAATAATAGAAATAAGAAGAATCATCAATAAATATCCAATTATAAAAAAGTCATGATGTTAAAAAAAAAAACTAAACATGTCCAAAAACACATAATTATAGTTGTCCACATCATTAAAATAATTAACATCATATCTACTCTGATTCAATCTCCTCCTCTACTGATGCTGTACTCCTCCCACTCCTCTGCTTCCTTATCTTTCATATTTCCTCTAACATTTAAGCTTGTTGTATCTGCATCTGCTACTGCATCTCCTTCTGCTACTGCTGCATCTGAATTTGCTGTTGTTGCATCTGCATATTCTAGTCAGCTTGTGCTTTCCTTACATGCTCTAGCTCGGTTGTAAGAGCAGTTATGTGTTGGGTATATAAAACCTCCTAGGTACTTACTAAGAAACTAGAGCCACCATATGTCTGCCCCTCATATGTATAGGCTAGTGAGCCTAAACCATATACTCTATAGTGTTGTATTCCTCTTACCACTTGCATTTAAGTGCGGTAGTCAATATATTCTTCACCAGAAAAACCTTTACCTGTTGCACCCTGGTTCTCTAAGTTGTATATACTCCTATCAAAATTAATAAAAGAAATTTATACATAACATAAAAAAACTTAAACTTATATACTTACATAGGCTCTCCTTGCATGCTCATCAACCCATTGCTTATAAACTTAAACCCTGCCGCTTGTAGTATTATTATGTAATTCAACAGTGGTTGGTTCTCTACCCAGCACATCTTTCTATAACAGACATATATTAATACTGATATTATAGAAAATTACTAAAATATTTTAAAATTCCTTACCAAATGTCTTCTATGCTCAATATGTAGAATAGAACCCCCAATATGATGGGAACTAACCATACCCCAACTTCAGAAGCTTTATTATGCCTATTTTGATCACTCCTCTAGTTATAGCTTGGGCTAACCCAAGCAATGTTTAACTCAAACCATACACTCTCACCAATTTAAAGTGGTCGTTGGATTGACTTTCTAATTCTATAAACATGTCTCACATGTAAGTCAAGCCTCGCCTCTTAATTTTTTTTTAAATTTTATCATTATGGTGTGGCTGTTAAAAAAAATCTTTCTGTATTTAAAAATATATAATAAAGAATATATTTTTTTGTTAGCTATCCTCAAACTAGGATATAATACATAATATATAATATAATAACTATCCTCAAACTCTGTAAACCATATGTCCCATACTTCTTTTGAGACTTTCTTCCGAGAAATATATGGAGCATCATACCTGCTCCATATTAAGTCCCATATTTTATGTGTTGGTTGCTTTGACGGATGAAGCCTGAAATAAATATGTTAGTTATCAAAAAGAATTATTCAATTTTATTTGCATGTTTGAAATAAAATTAATATATACATGTCACAGTCTGGTTCAATGAACATGCAACCATCTGTCGCCTGCTCTGCTGTAGCTGGGGTGGCATGTAGTTGGCTGAGGTGGTGGTGGGGGATAGTATGGCAGGATATATAGTGGATATGGATATGTAGGAGGGCCACCATGAGAAGGTGGGGATGGGTAGTAAGGGTAAAATGGAGTACTCTATGTAGCAGGCTGACTCTGGGTTGTAGGCTCAGATGAAGATGTGCCCTCAATATGTACAAGCCTATTGGATGGGCCAATAGTGACCTTCTTGCTGCTCTTACCGAATATATTCTTTATCATTCCTCTGTGATGGTCATCACCTAAAGCCATCTGCACCAAAAAAATCAAGAAATATTAACAACATAAATTATAATAAAAATTCAATATAAAATAGCACAATAATTAAATAAATAACATATAAAAAAATTAAATATAAAAATTTAAATAAATGAATGTTGATCTCTGCATAGAGAACCAAAAATGGAGGAAAAGACATACCTCGTACCCGTCGAGTCCTCAAAATCCTACCGAGATGCTACGTAAATCCCGCTTTCCTCTACAATTAAGCGCTGACATTGCACAAGTCGTATCCCATAATTACTCATCCTATAGGCAGCTCCCATTCTTGTTGTTAAAATGAGAAGGAAAGGAATCGTTCAATTTTTCTTCAACTCCAAGATTAAACAAAAATGCAACGACATGTCTACACTCGATGGCAAGGGATTCTAAGGAATGACCATTTATCTTGAAGTATGGGATGTCAGTAAAAATACAGTCATCCAAGATTGAGATGATAGATTCTTTTTTTAAGCCAACATCAGAAATGATGATGATGACATAATAGAAGTTGCCCACTAATTCATATATGAGTTGTAGAAATGAAAGCCAGATCAAATCCTTATCGATGGCGGTGTATCTAATATACCACCGTTAGGCAAATATAAAAATGCTATAATGTACACCAGTTCCTATTGGTTACTGTGCGAGACTCGTTGTTCAGTAAAAATATCACATGTGAATGAATACTGAAGAACTACAACAAATATGAGCTTCTACAGGAGATTTTAGAAGAATTGTTAAACGTCCAAAGTACCCTTATAAATGTATCTTAATTTGTATACACATATATACAAAAAAGGGTAAATAAAATTAAACACCTATATGGGCCCCGACGAGCATGTTATTAGTACATACGTGACATCTAAGGATTTTACGTGGGTTAATAAGTGAATTTAAGTTTGAACATGATCCTTCTATGCATATCAGCAGGAGTCGATAGTGTTCAAACCATCAAATAAATACATAGTTGTGGTGACCGGTATATTTATTTTAATTCATTCATATTCGGCCTTCAAGGCCTATAATCAAGAGAATTCACTAATAAAGGTATAAAGCCTATGAAACCTAATTCTCCTAAGTAGGTAAATAGGTGTTGACAAGGTTCAAATCATCAGACAAGTATCTTATTATGGGGATCGATATATTTATTTTAATACATTCATATTAGGCCTTTAGGGCCTATAATAATGAAAATTCACTAACAAATACATGAAGCTTATGAAACCCAATCCTCTATCGATAACTCGACAAAGTCTACAAGATTCAAGCCACAAATGGAAATGACCATAAATACCCCGATGGTTGTATTGAATATAAATTTAAATTATAGGGGTTAACTCAAAACATTTCAAAATGGTCTCAAACTTCCACCAAAAATCAAATGAAATACAAGTGACCTTAAAGAAACCTCGATGATGGTCGCATTTAATGCAAATCTCAACCTGAGGGGTTGACTCCAAATACTTTCAAATACCACCCAAATGCTCTTCAAAGCTTTAAAACTCCACATAAATTTTCCAAAAATAATCCAAATCCAAAAAATTTAAAATTGAAATAAATCTATCAACACTTAAAGCAAAATCCATTCACCGTCCGTTAAGTTTATCAAGGTGGACAAATTCAAATATAATTTTTGCTCACATAGAGCTAATTATCTGGTAAAAATTATCACTAGGATCCATTTTCAAATAATCTCATACTAATAAGGAAGTGGTACATGTCCTCTAATTGGTGGTTTTGCCATCAAATGGCACTGCATGATAAACAGTTATGACCCGGGGCCCTCTAAATCGAGTGGTTTTGTAGCCAAATGGCACCACAAAATATTGGTTATGGACAGAGCCGATATGTTCCTTAGTGGCATCAAATTATTAAGATATGAATCAATAGGATATGATCATTATGGCACAAAGCCCTCCATTGCCTAATGTGGATTCAAGTTTGGCCCCTTAGACAAATATTTATCCCAGGTCTACAAGGTACCCTTGAATGAAGAAACTCATGCATGCTGATAAGGATCCTTCTATCAAGTTGGGTCAACAACCTCCTATGACTAAGTAGACCAGGGACCACGATAGCCCAGGATGACAGAACCATGGGATCTTGATCGGGTCCATCATCCATTCCCTCACCATCCGCTTTAAGTGCAAGATGATGAAATTTCAAATTTTAAATATCAAACCCTTAAAATTTTAAATGCCCATTACAGATACTATATGCTATATAAAACATATCACTATGTATCTGTTTGATGACTAGCCTTAATCAAAAGTTCTCTCTCATTATTAGGAGGGGTAATTAACTATATTGGCTTATGCCTATAAGAAACCAAAACTTAGATCATAAATTCCTCACAAAATGAGGGAGAAATCTATAGTTAGTGTCATATCAACAAACTCTTCTACCTTCCAAAATTTACCTTGGAACCTAATTCCATTAGAACTTCCCCCAAAAAGAAAAAGTAAAGTGGGTGAAGGCCGGGTCTTAATTTTTGGAGCCCATAGATTTCTAGCAACTCCGTTGAGGATTGGTTTCTCTTTTCATCTTTATCTAGTTATCTCAGTGCTATAGTAGCAGTTAAATCAATCCATATTTAAAATATTGAATCTTTCAAAATGATCATTTAACGAATCAAAACTTTGAAAATTCTAAAATGATCATTCAACAAATTCATATAGCATTTAGCAGGGTTTTTAAATTTATTTTAATTACTTGCTTATGCTAACTATTTTTGTCTATTTTTTTTTCTATGTTATGTGCAAGTCTCTGCATTTTGAAAGTGTGGAGTGATGTATTAGATTTTGATTACTAACTTTTAACTTTCATTCGTGCAGATGGATCTATATAATACCTCATTCACCATCCAACTGGGCATGAAGTCAGTATTCAGCTGGCAATTGCAATCATTAACACCAAAAATACAGGAGTTACAATCCAAAAATACTGGGTATGGTCTGTTGAGGCCTCATTTGGAGAAAGGCTTACAAGAAGGCAGAGGAGAAAGAAACATGTTGAACTTTATGCTCAACAATAATAACTCCCGATCCACCTATCCAATCTATCAACCTAGGAGCTAGTGGAAACCACTCCCACCAATAATGGGTTTATGAGTCTGAAAAGGGTTAAAAGAAATAACTCGAGCACTAGTGAGCTGAAGAAATTATTTTGGGACCAGCAGCCTAAAGTCCTAACTCTTCAAAAGAAGAAGGAACCTAAACTATCTCGGCTCGAGTCTACAAGGTTCTGAAGACTATGAAAGAGAGAGGACTGAAGAAGAGAAGATACCAACAACCCCTAATGGTCGAGACCAGGAGAACTCTGTTAAGAGAATTCTTATCTTTTATAGTGGAGAGAAAATAAAGAAATAATGTCCAGCAGGGTGAGCACCAGGTTGCGACACGGAACCTCGGGTTCAAGGATCTGCCGCTGAAAGGTCATATCAAAAAGGAAAAGAATTCTGGAGGCCAAAGCCTCATAGAGAAGAAGGAAAAGAGAACTAAATTTGGGCGCGGTATCTAGTGTAGCTTCTTAGAGATCTTCCCCCGCTTACAAACAACGTCTGAGATGGGTCCCAAAGAAGACCCACAATGATGCCCCTCGTAATGGTCGATAACTTGGAGAATCCTACAGGGGATCCCGTCGCTCGCTGACCCCTCCAAGAAAAGAAACAAACTTTGACCGTAGCCCACTGGTCGAAGAAGTATCTTTGTCAAATCAAGAATTAGAGATCTAGTGGCATCAGCACTTGGAGATCCAAGTACTTGAGGAGAGAGGGGAAGAAAATATGGAAGGGGAAGAAAATTTGAAAGAGGAAGGATATATAGACGAGGAAGAAATTGAAGAAATAAATAACACATTGGACATGGAAGTGGTCTACATGATGAGACACACCAATGCCGATGATGATGCTTACTACGACTACGATGAAGGAAATGACCATTAGTAACCCCCGGTTAGGCAAGTTTACTGACATCATTATGAAGTTGGGTCCACCACTGGTGGAGGTGGTCATTTCTGAGGAGAAAATGAAGTGGAGGAAGTAGAAGGGAATCCCCTCGATGATGAAAACACCACACTCACCGATAAGAGAAGGCAGATGAGGCATCAAATGAGGACGAAGGAAAGGGAAATCTATCAATTGAATAAGAAAATGAATGAGATGATGGGCCAAATGGCAATAATAATGCAGATGATACAGAGAAGTGCTGCGATCGGTCCCATGCCCAATCCTCATCTGGATCCTCCAAACTTCTAAGTGCCATAAGTATCAGAAGTAAGAGGAGCTCCTAAAAATGGTTGAGAGGCCCATAACATTTTCTGCCAGCCCACCCCACAAAATGTTGCAAGTACTTCTAAACCAGTGATTGCTGCACAGTTGGAAGGAATCATTACTGAGAAGATTAAGGCTATCATAGCCATTGATTAGGCGGAGAAGTTGGCGGGCAAGGGTCACCCGTATCTCGCTGTGTATGATCAAGTGCCTTATTTGAAAGGATATTCTATACCAAAATTTAATACTTTTAATGGAAACAAAAATTCCTAACAACACTTGGTGCAATTTAAAGCTACCTACGGGAACATAGGGGGTAATGACTACCTACTCTTCTAATAGTTTGTTAGTAGTTTAATAGCAGCTGCTTTCAAATAGTATGCTGAACTGCCAAATGATTCTATTAAGACACTCATAGGTTGGAAACTATATTTGTGAAGAGATTCATCAGTGCGACTGAAAAGATAATGATCGCTGACCATGCCTTGAATAAAAGACAAAAAGAAAGAATCAGTGACAAAATATATCACTTGCTGGTATAATTTAAGTATGAAATATGAGCAACAATTTGAGGAAGAACATGCCATTCAATTACTAGTGGGAAATAGCGATGGAAAGATGCAACCAGTCCTATGTATGGCTATAATTACCACATTTTAATACCTGCTTGATAATTTGGCCAAGTTTGACAAACTAAACTTGTCCAGATTAGAGAGACATTCTGATAAACCCAAGAAGGATAAGGCCCTGGGTGCTAGAAGGGGTGAGGATAACTCTATGTTTTTCTCCAGAACCAATAAAAAAAAATGTGGTTTATATTGTAGATAATGTCAAACAGCCAATACAGTATGAAGAAAAGCCCAAGCAAGCCTAACCCTAACCTCCAATCAAAGCTGATACTCGAGGAAATGATAGGCCACAAACCTTCCAAGGTTGAGAAGAACACTTAAGGCAAGCAATGGGAACTGGTGATAGAACATTCCCATCTCTCAAAGATAAGATGAATAAAGAATATTCATTTAAAAGAGAGAGCAATTTCAAGTTATTTGGATAGGCAATGGAGGCGAGATTAGAACTACCAGAATACAAGAGGCATGAGGAATCAAAACATACGAATGACCCAAATTACTCCCCATACTATCGGGTACTCGGTCATCCCATTAAAGATTACTACATATTCAAGGATTGAATAAAAAAAATATGAAAAAATGGAACTCATATTGGCAAATAATGTGTTGACTCAACCCAGAAAAGAATCAACTCGGGTGGTCATGTCCTCTTTCATACCCGCGGTTGATGAAAGAAAAATGAAAAGAAGCTAGAACAAGAAGAATAATGGGAGACTACGGTCTCTAAGAAAATTGTGAAAATGTTAAGGCAACTTGAAGGAGTTCTAGGTGTGAAATGGAAGTCTCGTATGGAACCGATGTTATATCCCAAGGCATTGCTTATTGTGTGAGCATTGACATCCAAACAGCATTCCAACCAATATGATTTGTCAAAGTCTGGAAAGATAAAGTCTTCTAAAAGAAAACCAAGCTAAAGAAACCTAGGGAGAAAAAGACAATAACTCAAAGGGTTATTGACAGTTTGGATGAATACTATAAAATTGTGAGGCGACCTATTAAGCTCGCTGACTTTATGTGAAAGCTTAAAATAGATAAATCTGAAGAAAATGATGAGAATTCCCTTCCCACAGAAGTATGTCGGGTCATTTCAGTGGCACCAAATATGCTGATAAAAGAAGGATATGCTGAGGAGGTTGCTTATGAATCCTATCTTATGGTGATATTAATGGATTATAGCTCAGAAGAAGACTTATATTTTCTAAAGAAAGATGAATCAGACCCATGCATAGCATCACAAATGGGACATATAATTTTGGGTGGTGACTCTGAATCAACTAATGAGTCGTTAGATGCAATAATGCCCAGCTCTGAAGAAAGTGCACCATTAAATGAGTCTGAACTAGAGGAAATCACTCAAGTGCAGTTACGAAGTGGCACGATACTACCATCTCTTCCGAAGAACGAGATCTCCAATAAGGACAAAGGGAAGGATATAATTATCAATGAAGATATCATCCCCAAGGACTCCAAGAAGAAAGATACTTTAGTCAATGAGATAGATTATAATATCTTATCCCATCGGAGGAAAATCCCTACACAACTCAGCATATATAATGCCTTAGTAATGTCTAAGGACCTTCAAGAGACTTTTATTTAGGCTCTCAAAGATCCCAAAAGATACGAGGCATATTTTACTAAATGTAATATGATTGAGATCTTATAAGCTCATAATGAGCCGTTCATCACCTTCTCTAAAGAGGATATGAAGCTTGGTACTGTAGACCATAACCATCCACTCTATATTACTATAGATAGTGATAAGATGGTAATCAATCAGATCCTTATCAATATCGGATCCTCCATAAATCTCATGAGCCTTAAAGCTCTAAGATCACTCTACCTCAATGTGGAACATCTCGGGCCAGATAAGTTGATGATGTATGGTTTCAATGTGAAAGGGTAGAAGACCCTTAGATCATTCATGCTCCCTCTTGTATTTATAGAATTTCATACATAAGCTATACTCCATGTAATTGATGCAGTCACTTTATTCAAGGCGCTATTAGGTCGCCCCTGGATGCATGAATATGGGATTGTTCCGTCGACACTACACCTATATATGAAATATCTTAGGGATGGATAAGAATTTATGATCTCTAAAAACATCCAGCCCTTTGTAGTACATGAAGTAATGATATATGAAGATGTTAGATACTTTATGCTAAAGAAGCTGAAGCCGTTGAACTCCCTTGAGGCTAAGGAGTCAAATTTAAAGGCTGCAAAGTAGTGTGATCATGAAGGTGAGAAGAAGTATGTTGGGGGAAAGAAGGCAATGCCAACTCTTCCCAAAGCACCAACCATTCCCAAAAGAAAGAAACAAATACCACATCTAGGGAGTGACATGGATGAAGATGATATCACTCCAACCAAACCCCAAAGAGTATGCTATTCTACGAACGAATGGAGTAGGGAGGTTTAATATTCAAATGATCATTATGATTACGACTCTATCTATATGAACACGGTTCAAGATGTATTCTCTAGGAGAATAGGAAACCTATCGATCTCAGATAGTATACTCATTGTCACGTGTATTTCTTTACAACACTTCAATGAAATCATTCCAAGGGAAGTGCATAAGGTTAAAGAACCCACCACCCTTTACCTGCGTCCACTAAAAAATGGGACTGTGCCAGGGAATATACTATATTATGTGGGAATACATAAAGAAGAGAATAATGATTGGTGTTGTATGCTCTTTGATTCTAAAGAGTTACTACTTATGAGGCTACCTAGATTTAATACCAAAGGTATTCAATGAATGCTATCAAAATAAATCAATATTCCTACCACCAAACAACAACTTCGTACAAGCTTGGGCTTTTGGTATGGAAGGAATCCGCTTCCATTATGATAGAAGGATATAGCTTCATATAAAGGTATCAAATCCATCAAGAAAAAATTTCTTCAAAAATAGACTTGTTGAGCCATCACATGCAGGGAAATTGAATCCGATGATGTTGATGATGAGGAGATATATAAAATTAAAAAAACATGATGATCAACCTGTTGAGGCCAAGCCTACACCAGAAGAGCTTGAAGATGATGGGCAGGCAGCCACTATGGATGAACTAAAGGAGGTCAACTTGGGAACTAAGGAAGAACCTCGCTCAACCTTCATTAGTTCTCTCCTACCCAAGGAGCAAATGGAAGAAATAAAAGAACTTCTTTGTGAGTTCAGGGACTACTTTGATTGGATAAACACTGAAATGCCTAACTTATCCCTTAATGTAGCAATTAATATATTGGCCATCAAACTAGATGTAACACCCATCAAGCAAACTCCTAAGAGAATGAGATTGGAGATTGAAGAAGAGATGATTATAGAGACAAAGAAGCTAATAGAGGAGGGTTTCATTCATGAAGAAAAATATACTGATTGGATTGTTAATATTGTCCCTATGAAGAAGAAGAATGGTTAAATTCATGTTTGTATTAATTTTTGGGATCTCAATAAGGCAAGCCCAAAATATGACTTTTCGCTCCTCGTATTTAAACTCCTAGTGGAAAACGCATCGAACTATGACATGTTCTCATTTATGGATGAATCATCATGATATAATAAATTTAAGATGTCACTTAAGGATGAAAAGCACACATTATTCAAAACACATATTGATATTTTCTATTACACAGTCATGTCTTTCGTCCTGAAGAATACCAGTGCCATCTATCAACGGGCAATGACACATATATTTGATGAGCTAATACATTAAAAAGTTTAGTGCTATATGTACAACCTTATTATTAAGAGCATGGACCAAAGAGACCGCCTAGATGACTTAAGGATTGTATTTAAAAAGATCAGGAAGTATGATCTGAAGATGAATCCTCTCAAGTGTGCTTTTGGGGTCTCCTTTGGAAAATTCCCGGGGTTTGTCGTTCAACGCCAAGGTATCAAGATAAACCGCAATAAGATCAATGCAATTATAGAGATGCCACCTTCAAGAAATCTCTACCAAGTTCATTCTTTACAAGGACAACTGGCTTTCAATCTGTGATTCAAATCAAATCTTTCACGTAGGTGCCAACCATTCTCCAAATTAATAAAGAAAGATGTTTGTTTCAAGTGGGATGAAGAGTGCCAAGAAGTATTTGATAATATCAAAAGATATTTTTTAAATCTGCCCATTCTCATAGTGCCAAATCCGGTGAAGTCTCTTATACTATACATGACAGCATTAGAAGAGTCCCCTCGAGCATTATTGGTCAAATATAATAAAGAAGGTAAGGAGAATGCACTCTACTACATCAGTTGGAAGTTGTTCATAGCAGAAATACACTATTGTCTAATTGAGAAGCATTGCCTAACATTGATTTTTGCAATTTAGAAACTCCACCATTACATGCTCTCTCATAGAGTTATGTTGATATCAAAGATCGATCCACTGAAGTTCTTGATGGAAAGACCAGTGTTGACAGGTCATTTAGCTAGGTGGGTAGTGATATTACTATAATTTGATATCATGTACATGTTGCAAAAGGCGATGAAAGGATAAGTCTTGATAGATTTTCTTACCATGCATCCTATCCTAGGAGATTCCCCGCTCAATGATGATTTTCCTAATGAACAAATCATAGAGGTCAAGGAAAAGGAGAAATTAAAATTTTGGAAGATGTAATTTGATGGGGCATCATTGATTAAACCTGCCAAACCTCCAAATATTATAATGGCTTGAGCTATCATCGGTCTCATTTTAGTAGCACCTAAGGGAGGCATATTAAGGTTTTCATTCAATTTTACTGAATCTCAAACCAACAATGAAGTCAAATATGAAGCTCTAATAACAAGATTGGAGATTACGATCAAAGCCAAAATCTAAAATCTCTAAATCTTAGTTGATTTTCAACTTGTGATATATCAGATCCTCAACATTTACAAGGTTTGACAAACTTGAATTGACCCATTACCACTGATGAGCTCTCGAGCTTCTAAAATAAGTGCTAACTGTTTAAATAATATCAGTTCCTCGAGGTCAAAATGCTAAGGCATATTTCCTAACTAAATTAGTTAAGGATGTGGTGAACATCGACGAGGAGATGCCTATACCAATTATGGTTCATAGCCGTTGGGTTTTAGAGCCGGCAATCTTGCAATCCCCACAAGCAGAAGAAATGCCATATTCAAGCAGCAGGATGCAACCCAAGTTGATCCTCAACCTCCCAAATAGAACATTATTGAAAATCAACCATAAGAACGTCATGTAGTTAAGAGATGTATGACCAATAGATGCTCAAAAACATAGTTGTATTGCCTCAATATTGAGGAAGGTGACGATGGGAGGCAACCCTTCATGAACTATTTCAAAGAAACCCAAATCCTAATGAATAAATCTCTAGCCAAGCAAATTTGAAAGAGAGCATTACGATACATATTTGTCAATGACACACTATATCGTCGAGCTTTTGATTAAATATGTCTGAGATGCCTAGGGACCAAGGAAGCTGATAAAGTAGTAGTCGAAGTATATGAAGGACTTTTTGGTGTATATTAATTAGGTCCCAAAGTGGCTGTTAAAATTAAAATAATGGGTTACTATTGGCTGACCATGATCCAAGATTGTATTGACCATTCAAAGAGGTGTCATGAATGTCAGATCCACAGTGATGTTTTACATCAACCATCAAATCCTATGCACCCAACAGTAGCATCTTAGCCATTTAAATGCTAGTGTACAAATATAATAGGTCTGATAGATCCTCCATCATCAGTAGGACATCACTTTATTCTAGTAGCAACAGACTACTTTTCTTAGTGGGTAGAGGCTGCTCCCTTCAAAGAAGTCACATCTGAGCGTGTGGTCAACTTCTTCATGCATAACATCATTTACAGATTTGGTGTACCACACTACATAATCTCAGATAAAGATACTACATTCATAAGTATAAAAATTTATAAGTTTGTTAATCGGCATAAAATTAATTGACAGTATTCATCCATATACAGCCCAAGAGTAAACAGATTGGTAGAGGCATTTAATAAGAGGTTGGTGGAATTGTTGAAGAAGATTCTCACCAAAAACAAAAGAGAATGACATACTAAGATGGCAGAAGCGCTATTGACATATCATACAACCTACAAGATGCCAACTAAAGCCACTCCTTATTCATTGGTGTTTGGGGTTGAAGCTATATTGCCACTAGTAGTTGAACTACCATCACTCAGGGTGGCAATCCAAAATGATCTCACTCAAGAGCAAAATGCTAGCTTAGGAATGGAAGAGCTCGACGCACTCAATGAAGTTAGATTGAATGCTCAATAAAATATGGAAATCCACTGAGGAAGGATGAAAAAATCCTTTGATTGTATGGTACGCCCTCTTGCATTTTAAGAATAGGAATTGGTTCTGGTGTTGAGAAATCCAATCATCCCACACCAAAAAAAATTGATGGCAATTTCACATCTAATTGAGAGGGCCCCTTTGTCATCGAGAATGTGTTTCAAGAAGGAGCTTATCATTTAATCTATCTGGATGGTCAGAGGCTAATGCCATCGATCAATGTATGATATTTAAAGAAGTATCACACATAAAATTACCAAAGAAAATATTATATTCACTATGCTATATATTTTGTACATGTTTGTTATCATATATGTATTTTATATTTTAAAATTCTCTTATGTAGAAAGAATGAATATCAAAATCCTTGTAAGATTGGGGACATTTTAAATATTTATTAGGGTTGACTTCATGTCGCATATCGAGATATCTAAATAAATATTTAAAATTTTGAAATACAAAGTCTTTCGAAAATCTCCCTGCGAGATGGGGCATTTCAAATATTTATTCAGGTCAATGTTACGTTGCATGATGAGAATAAATATTTAAAATTATTAATAAAAATATTCTTTTATACTAAGGAATACAACCTCTTTTTGCAAGTATATGTAGGTAATCTTCTAAAAGTTTGAGACACCACCTTCTCCAACATACCAAGATTTAGAGGTCAGAAAAGAAAATTTTGTGACTATACACTCCAATAAATCAAGTCAGGACAACATGAAGTCTTTCTACAGTCTGAAGCTTAAGGTTCAAATCGGTGTAAAATGTTTGATCCAATAAGCCTAAATATGGCCAGATCGCTGGCAACTCTATCTACTCAATACGCCATAACAAAGGCTGTAGTAGCGGAACCCTCACTTCATCAACCCATCTGTAGAGACTGTAGGAAGTATGAAGGCTAATCCAACTCGACAGGTTAAAGTGATCGTGGTCAACCAAATTCTCCTAATTGTATGGAGAATTAAAGTTCTAGCAGGAAACAAGAGTTGCAAATAACTACTGAATGTACATAGGCTCCAAATCTTCAACCACAAAAAATGACTCTAAATCTAACAACTTCAGTAAAATCAGCATTAGGAAGCACATTTCTTATAGCTCAAGTCTGAAGCCTAAATGGATGTAAGAGGTCAGATATAACAAGCCCAAATATGATCGGATCACTAGCAGCTCCATCTACTCAACACACTATATAAAAGGCAGTTGTAGAGGAACCCCCATCTCAATAACTAGAGGATGAAGAAATATCAAATCCTAGCTCTCCTAATCTGCTGAACTCAAGTGACTTAGATTAAAATCTCCTCATGTGGTTAAGGATCAAGATTCTACCCACATTTGGTACTATCAACCGAATTCGAAACCTGCAAATCCTTCAACAAATTTGTAAAGTACAAAGCGAGGATTGAAGAAACTTTCTTCAAAAGTCCATCAAAGCATAAAGTAAAGGACTGAAGAAATTATCTTAATGTTCGTATAAACTCTAATGCTGAATTAAGAAGATTTTGTCATCAACAAGTCTGTTATGCACAAAGCTCTGAACTGATGGCTTCTCGCCACTGACATAATATAAATTTAAAAGGTTTAGATCTCTGGCATCTACTCCTTCATCAAGTCTGTCAAAGTTATAAGCAAAGGGAAAAAGAATAAAGAATAGGATAGAAGGAATCAAAACCTCATAACTCAAGCTAAATCCATGGAAAGAATATCCTAGTTGGCATCTACATGTGTCCCTAAAGATTGTGGGCATTTTAAATATTTATTTGGATCGACATCTTGCCGCATGCCGAGATCTCCAAATAAATATTTTAATTTTTTTTTCTAAATTTAGTTAAAGGAGAGGAAATGGAAGATCCTCAGTAAATTGAATGTGCTATCAATATATAGTATGATATAAGCAAAATACAACTAGTTTATGAGGCAGCAAAGCCCCACCGTGCAATGAATCTATAATGCTTGGGCAAATTTTGAGCAATGCTTGTGTATATGCGGCAGAAATATCACATCCATGCATGAATGTGGCAGAGTAAAATGTTGAGCTCGTGAAAAAAAGTTAAAAACTAAAGTGACGATGGTGGAAAAAGAAGAGCAGGAAGTAACAATGATATATGTTATCATCAATCTACCAAGTAGCACTCTAGGGATCTGAGTATGAAGCACTATTACATTCTATAAATTTCTACTTGACCTAAGCTAACATGTGTTTCATATGGATGATTATAAGTGCTTCTAAATATCCATGAAAACACAGACATATACTCTTGAAGATCTATAGAATGAAAATCTTAGTGTGTAATCTAAGGAAACTTTTGGAGATCCACTAAATGAAAACCTCTATGTGACATCCAGAGCAAATATTTGGGGATCCATAAGGTCAGTCAACTTACAATAAATGTGGTTCACTCTATAAATATACCACATTTTTTTTGGGGGGGGGGGGGGGGGGGGGGGGGGGGGGAATTTATTGATCTCTGTATATATAACCAAAAAATTGGGAAAAAGACATACCTTGTACCCATCGAGTCCCCGAAATCTCGTCAAGACACTGCTTAAGTCCTGCTTGACTATGTGGTTCGGTGACAATTCTGTACATGACGTATCCCATAATTACTCATTCTACATGCAACTCCTATTCTCATTATTAGAATGAGAAGGAAAGAAACCCTTCGACGCTTCTTCCACTCCACGACCTTTATCTTATCCCATTTAATCCTTGTAGCTAGCGACCAATCCCCATCAACCCCCTGTCGAACCCTGACCCCGAGCAACATCGAATCCGCCTCTTCCCAAGCATTGCCCCTCTGCTCTCCTCCAAGCCAGTCTCTTGCCCAGTTCATCTTCTTCCATCTCTACACATGACCGAACCACATCAACTTTGCCTCTCCAACCCAAGGCTGAACTAATCGCCTCAAAACCTAACTCCTACATGATGCTTACCCTAACCCCTCTCAATTTACCTCTCGTAGTAGCTGAGTTTAACTCCACAAGGTTAAACCCTGCAAATCATCCTCAAGTCGATTGCCTCCTCTCCATTCGATTCTATTTATCACCTACTCGCAAGCCAGCCCTAACTCGTTAGTCCCATCCTCTCTTTGAACCTCATCCAGCCGCACGACCTTAACCACACTACTGAGCTACCTTTATCTCTATCTGAACTTCACCCAATCAAGCTCCTACTCAAACTCAGCTCCTTATCTCACCACATATAGCAGCCCAACCCATTTCATCTTAAATCCATTTCAATTTAGGTGATCTCTCTCTCACCTCAATATCTTGACACTAATTTCATTTAATATTAATGTTAATATTAATTCTAATATTAACATTAATGTCAATACTATTATCATAATATTATGACTACTATTATTATGATAATAATGGTATCATTTTATTAATATTAACATTATTCATAATAATGATACTATTATTAATAACATGATTATGAATAATCATAATATTATATTTATATTATTGATGTTAGTTAATGAGTTTATGGATGTAAAGAGAGAAAGAGAGAGAGATATTTCAAAAAAAAAAAAGAGAGTATTTTCCTTTTGTGCATTTGCTCCACCGTCACTGCCACCCCTACGTGAAAGTATAAGTTTCTAACCTAAAACATTCTCCTCTCATGGATTGTGATGAGCCGACAAACCTCCTTATGCACTCACATAACAAGGGGGGAGGGAAACCAGTGCGATGCTGGCGATGAGATAGGTAATCCCCGGAGCACTCATGTTGTGAGAGGTAGACCAAAAATAAGTACTCATACATGGGGAAATAAATGCTCTTTTCAACAAGTACTCAAATACCCTTAAATTCTCATGTAACGTAGCAGGGATTGAAGAAAGTATAGCCACGATGTCCCCCGACATCTACCTGAAGAGCTTATGTAGCATTGAGGGGAAGGTTGCCTCTTGGTTTTTCCCCTAAACTGGAGAGACGTCGTGAGGCTGTCGAAATTTGGACTTAAACTATAAGGACTTGCACTTGAGCTTTATTGAACTCAAAGGACAAATGAGGACTTGGACTTGAAATTTTCAGTGAAACATGGGACTTGGATTTGGATAATTTGAAATTTGGAGTTGGACTTTATTTGAATACTTATTTAAACATCAAATACAAATAATTTGAAACTTAAAGAATGAACTCAAATAAGCATTGAATAAATGACTTTGAATCCAACTTGGATTAAAACTTAATATTTAAAATAAAAACCATGAACTATATGAATGTTAAAATCAAAGATTCATGCATGAATTGATCATATGATTTAACATGAGATTTTTGGACAATGAAAATTTGCAATTATCATCTCAAATGAAATGGTGATGTTGGTGAACACAAAAAAAGATAATTGTAAGACGGTATGGCTTGGTTACAAAGCCATCATATGAGCACTTTGGAGCATGATAGTTGGTTTGTAATATAAGGCATATGTCACTAATAATTAGCAATTGATAGAACAAAATTAGGCATGCCATGAATACAACAAATGTACCTCAATCATGCTCCTAAGTGATTGAAGATGATTGGTGCCAAGCAATCGACAAAAGGTACATAGTGAAATTACCATCCACACATAAGTCCCTTGCAAACTATAAGTTGTGTTCAAAGATAATGAAGAGCATGTGATCTTTAGCATCATTCACTCATAAATGATTGTAAAGGTTCATGCAAATTTATTGGCCTAAACAATCTACAATGAACATGAAATGATTGTGGCATTTCATATGCAAGCATATGCTAAGAACTAGTAGTAAATCCTCACTCAATTACAAGCAAACATGCCAAGTGATAATGGAATTGTAAAGTATATAATTAGCCATTCATTAATAATAATGAGAATCAAACAACTGGTCAGGATTAAGAATCCATCATACACATAAAATCTCATATGCAGACAAAAGATGAAAACTTGTAGTCTGAACATTGTAGTTTATGGAAGGCAAGGGAAACAAGCTTTGATGGAAGTATTAACATTGTCACTAGATGTTATTCCACAAGCGGCATCAGGAGAATTACAATGAACATAGATACTTGGAGTACTAGAAGATTCATGATGAAGGTTTACAAGCGACTGTAAGAGACTTGTGAGCATCCATGAACTACAATGAAATGAATACTAATGAATATATGGCTTGCAAACATAAATAATAGTCAATCCACAAGTGACTATAAGAGACTCATGGGTATTTGTGAACATGGATATGCATACAACATGCCATCCGTAGTTAAGCAATAATAGTAGGAAAATCACAGTTCACTATAAATATTGGAGATTAACGTAGAATGAATTTGATGATCCGTTAACCAATGTATATGAAGAAGTCAGTGGAGAATGCAACGACATATAATTTAGAGATGATAATAATCAACATATAATAACTCCCGAAATAAACAAGTATGAACAGATTATTGATGAATGTAATTCAATATGTGGCCAACCTTGAGTTGCAAATGAATACATTGACATATGTACAAATAAAAATAACGAGTATGATATGGAAAGGTTATAAAAAATATAAGCTCATACAAACTATTATTGGAAACTTATTATGCCATCCAAAGATAAATATAGAATACCACTAGCAGATGCAAGCTCCCACGAGATATGGTAAGAGAGCTGCCACATACACTGCATATCATCTATAGGAAAATATTGAAAACATCACGACAATTACCAGACTCCTACGAGCTATTGAAGAAGATCCCTACACATCCAATGTACTGTTCTTAAGCAACAACTAACATGAATGTGATAAATAAATGAGAGCTAAAAAATAGATTAAACAAAAATGCAATGACATGTCTACACTCGATGGCAAGGGATTCTAAGGAATGACCATTGATTTTGAAGTATGGTACTTTAGTAAAAATACAATCATCCAAGATTAAGATGATTGATTCTTTATTTAAGCTAACAATAGAAATGATGATGATGATGATATAATCAAGAAGTTACCCACTAATTCCTATGCGAGTTCTAGAAATAAAAGCTATATCAAATCATTATCAATGGCAGTGCATCTAACATACCACCCTTGGGAAAATACATAAATACTACAATGTACATCAATTCCTATGGGTTGCTGTGGGAGAGCTGTTGTGCATTCAACATATCACCTGTGGATGAATACTAAAGAACTTCAACAAATACGAGCTTCTATAGGATGTTGTAGAAGAACTGTTAAATGGCCAAATTACCCTCACACATGCACCGTAATTTGTATACACATAGGTACAAAGAAAGGATAAATGTTATCAAACATATGTATGGGCACCGGGGAGCATGTTATTAGTACATACTTGACATCTAGGGATGTTGCGCGGGTTAATAAGTGAATTCAAGTTCGAACATGATCCTTTTATGCAGAATAATAGGAGTCGACATGGTTCGAACCATCAAATAAATATATGTATATAGCGACTGATATATTTGTTTTAATATATTCATATTAGGCCTTCAAGGATTATAATCAAGAGAATTCACTAATAAAGGCATAAAGCCTATAAAACCCGATCCTCCTAAGCAGGTAAATATGAGTCAATAGTATTTGAATCATTAGATAAGTATGCAATTATAGGGACTGATATATTTTTTAATACATTCATATTAGGCCTTCAAGGTCTATAATAATGAAAATTCACTAACAAAGACATAAAGTCTATGAAACTCGATCCTCTGTTGATAACTCGGTAAAGTTAATAAGGTTCAAGGAACAAATGGAAATGACCCCAAATACCCCGATGATGATCATATTGAATGTAAATCTCAACCGGAGGGGTTAATTCCAAACATTTTAAAATGTTCTCAAACTTCCACCAAAATTTAAATAAAATATAAGTGACCTCAAAGTTACCCCTGATGATGGCCACATTGAATACAAATCTCAACCGGAGGGGTTGACTTTAAATACTTTCAAATACCACCCAAATGCTCATCATAACTCTAAAACTCCATAGAAATTTCCAAAAAAATCATCCAAACTCAAAATATTTAAAATTAAAATTAATCCATCAACACTTAAAGTAAAATCCATCCACCCTCCACAATAGTTTGCCGAGGTGGACAAATTCAAATATAACTTCAACTCATATAGAGTTAAATGCTTGGTCGAAAATATCACTAGGATCCATTATCAAATAATCTTCTGCAGTAAGGATGTGGTACGTTTCCTCTAACTGGTGGTTTTTTCATGAAATGACACCATATGATAAATGATTATGACCCGGTGCCCTCTGCACCTGGTGGTTTTTCGGCCAAATGGCATCACAAAATATCAGTTATTGTCAAAGTTGATATATTCTTTAGTGGCATCAAATCCTTGAGATATGAATAAATAAGATATGATCGATATGGCATAAAGCCCTCTGGTAGCTAAGGTGAATTCAAGTTTGGCCCCTTAGACAAACATTTACCCCAGGTCTATAAGGTACTCTTGAATAAAGTAACCCATGGCTACTGACAAGTATCCTTCTATCAGGTTGGGTCAACTACCTTCTTTGACTAAGTAGAATAAGGACCACGATGGCCTAGGAAAATAGAACCATGAGCTCTTGATTGGGTCCATCATCCATTACCCCACCATCCACTTTAAGCATAAGATGATGAAATTTCAAATTTTAAATATCAAACCCTTAGAATTCAAATGCCCATTGCTATTACTATATGCTAGATAACACGTATCTCTATGTATCTTATTGATGACTGGCCTTAATCGAAAGTTCTCTCTCCTTATCATGAGGGGTAATTAACTATAAGAGCTTAAGCCTATAGGAAATCACAACTCACATCATAAAATCCTCACAAAATGAGGGCGAAATCTCTCAGTAGTGTCTTATTTACAAATGCATCTGCCTTCCAAAATTTTCCCCAGAACCTAATTCCGTTAAAACTCCCCCTGAAAAGAAAAAAGCAAAGCTGACAGAGTTTGGGGTTGAATTTTCGGAGTCCACAATAAAGTACAAAAAAAAAACCTTATGTTGATTCACTTTCATATGATGAAACTTCTACAACACTATCAAATTCCTCATGACTTTCCTCTATATTTAAATCTACTTCCTCTAATTATAACTCACTTTAAGTAGTTCTAATTTGATCATCCACATTATTAGTAAGATATTTTAAATCTTCTTAATATGCTAATGGTATTGATGTAGTCTTCTCAATAACTTCCCTAGGTTTAATCTTCATAACTACGAACCAATCTTGTTTGCCTCGTACTCAACTCGGATAGTTATCAAAATAGACTTCGCTTGCCTAACTAGAAATGATGAATAAGTCAAACTCTAAATATCTTCTACCCCTCTTAACTTCTTTTATATTATAAAGTGGATGTATTCTTGTACCTTTATTATGTACTAGATCAAACCACTCACAATTGAATAGATACACATTATTTGTATGACCAGGATATTCCAATTGTAATATTTCTTGTAATACCATGTAGTTCTCAAAATTATCACTTATATGGGTATTTCCTCTTACACATACACCAATTCTCTATTTTCCTATCTTTATATCAAAATTTTGTTTGGAATTTATAACCATTAACTAAAAAAATTGGATAATATTTCACTGCTCTATTTGGTCCCCAAGCTATATCAAGTAGCCCATGATACTTCAAATTACTATCTTGAGTGTGCACTTAGTTAATAGGTAAAGTATATTATTATCACACTTATTAACTAATTAAAACATATTAATTGAAATGAATAGTTGAAATATATACTGTATTTTTAAACCAAATAGGGAATTTTATTTCCACTATCTTTTGGACCTCTACTTATTCTATTGTATTCAGACCATCAATAAAACTCCTATAAATATTAAAGTTTAGATTAAATTTATGAGCAAGCTTATTCATACTTACTCGAGATACGATTCAATTTCATCATAGATAAGCAAGACATACAATATGGAAACTCGCATCTCCATATCAGTCAAATAGTGCATGATGCTAAGACCTGCGGGTTTACCACTTCAATTGAATACAAATAAATTTGAGGATTGATGACACACATTTTTAGGTGTAGTGCTCTGACTTGATTGTGATACTATTTTAAAGTAACACAAGCAAAAATGGGTTATCTTGTACATTAAATATACTCCACATATTGAGCCTTTAGGATGTGCTTTATTTTTTTGTGGTCTTCTTATATTTATTTAAATATCTCTCAAAAGGATACATCCACCGATACTGAATAGGTCCATTGACTCTAGCTTTATATGGTAAATATATGGGTAGATGCTCCATAGAGTAAAAAAAAGTTGGATGAAATATCTTCTCAAGTTTACATAGAATGAAATGGATATGCTACTCTATAAGAATCAGGTGCTCTGTATTTAGTTTTGAAAAGTATAAATCTTTGAAGAAGATATTTAGCTCAATCAAGGACTTTAAAATTTGATCTGGCGGATAAGTAATGGTAGTTGGTAGTAAATATTACATAAAAATGTAATAGTCTTGACTCTTCATACCAAATAATCTCCCAGTTCTTATATCAACACATCTGTTTAGATTTAAAGAATATCCATCAAGTACCCATAGAGTCTTCACCCATTTACAAACAGCTCACCTCTACTCTAAAGTGAAGGTGAAAGGAGCTTTTAGTTTAAAAAAGTTTTCATATCCACCATCCCTTAATTATAATGCTTTTCTCCTATAAATCTCCTTTAACTACATCCTAGCTTTTATGTTGTCTTTGGATTTATCTTTGATGTCCATGACTACTATTAAAGATATTTTTCTCTATATGCATCACATCTAAGTAATGTCTGATCAAGTTTATCCTCCAATATAGCAATGACCAAAAAATACTTTTTTAGTCCAATTATATTTGACATGATATCCTGAAAATTTGTAATCAACTAATATTTGAGAATCCACTATTATGGGTATGGACATTACTCTTTCAAATATTTCTTCACTAGTTAATCTTGGTGGAGAAAGTAACATAACAATTTTATCTTTAATAAAAGCATCCTTATTTATCCTGAAAGGATGACTTGTAGGTAAGAATATGCGATGACAGTCAAACCAAGTGTTCTTCCTTCCATGCTTTAAAGTGAATGATATTGTATATTCCATACAATGTGGACAAGCTAATTTTCCAGAAGTGTTCCAACCTGAGAGTATACCATACGCGGAAAAGTCACCAATTTTCCAAAGTAATGTTGCCCTTATAATAAAATTTTATTTAATGGAGATATCCTATGTACTTACTCACTCTTTCCATAATAAATTTAAATCATCAATTAATGATTGTAAGAATACATCGATCTTTACTTTTAGATTATGTTGCATTAGAATGATAAGCATTAGAAACATATAAGGATTTGTCATGAAGAACTCTGGGGGAAGATTATATGGTGTGAGTATCAAGGGCCAACATGACTAAGGTGAAGCATACTGGCTAAATTAAGTAAAATCATATGCGCATAAACTTAATCTTACATTTCTTGATTCTGAGGCGAAGGTGGGATGTGTATGATCAAAGTGTTTCCTGGCATCTGTTTCTGATGGATGTATAATAAAACTTTATTCTAAGATATGTTCTTTATGACATTTCATATATGTAGCAGATCTCATGGATGCATATAATCATTGTAGTCTAGGAATTATGGGTAAACAAAATAAACTATTGGCTGGTACTTCATTTAGCTTTCATTTTTCATAGAAGAAGTAACATCTTAATAGCACATTTTTCATGATAGATTTTGGTTTAAATCTCAGTGTGTTGTAGTAACGACATGCAATCTCTAATTGATCATCTTTATAGAGTAACATGCATTCATTGACACAACAATCTATCTTTGTGTATGCCAAATCAAGCTTGGAAACCAACCTCTTAGTCCGATATAAATATGTAGGAATTATGTTATATGTTGGATTAATTTCCTTAAGCATTCCAATGAATTGATTAAAATATTCATGGGCAACATTATATTTTGCCTTGATGCTTAACATCTTAATAGCAACTGATAACTCTGAGTGAGTGGTGCACTTCTTTCATATTAGTTGTTCAGAAACATGTAATAAATCATAAAAATTTTATGCTTCCTTATTAGGTGACTCTTATGTATATTGTTCAAATTTTGCTCCAGTTGCATTATAAATTAAGTCCTCAAGATCATGTTGTATATTTTTTTCCTCAGTTATATTAGCACTTATCGATGGGCCGCATCGAGAATTGAAATATGGTTCATACTCATCGTGAGAAGTCCAATACCAATATTCTGGAATGAAGCCTCGATGGTATAAATTAACACTTACGTCATATGGGCTTAGGTGCACCTAATTTTTATGTTTAGAACATGAACAACAAAACTTTCCATCTGAGATGAAGCTGGGCAGTTGAGAAGCTGTTTGAAAGAAAAAATTCACCCCTCTAATGAACTCATATGCTAATGTCTTTTGTCCTTGCGCCAATCGATTCTACATTCAACTTTTTGAGTTATGATATCCATAATATAACCTATATATAATTTGAATATATTAGATAATATTGTAACAATTTTTTGAAGGAAAATAGATGGCATACAAAGAGATTAGAGAGATTGAGTGATCAAAAGGTATCTATTTAGGAAAAATAAAAAGAGTCTTAGAGTGATTGAAAGGCCATCATTTTATGTAACCAACCCATCCAAAGCGACTCTCTCTAATCTTATCTTCCACAAGAGCTACTCCAACCTTCTCACATAAATTCTATTTTTGTATCCTGTCTATAAGAGTAAATCCACTAGACCTGAGCATCCTCATCTCTGTAACACTTAACTTAAAATTATGCTTAGTTTGAGAGGGACTTTTCTTTCACACAACAATGCCCAATGCATTCCTCTTCTTCCACCATCGAACTTGAATTTTACAAATAATATCCCTATCTATTTTATCATAAATAGATCAAAGATATTAATTAAAACTTGTACTTTTATAAATGAGTTCATTTCCCAAAGTCACAATCCCTCAACTGGGTCTATTAAAACTAAAAATAAACTCCATATATTAAGTTTTAAATCTACTTATGCAAAAACCTTTAGACTATAAGGTTGACCTACATTCTCTTACAAATGTCTAGTGAGAACATCCATAACAAAAACAAATTAAAAGCATACACCAAGATACATTCTCTTATAAATGTCTAGTGAGAACATCCATAACATAAGCAAAAGCATACACCAAGGTTCATTCTCTTGCAAATGTCCAGTGAGAATATCCTAAATAAAAACAATTTAAAAGCATATATAACAAGATACAATTGAAAGTGCACTTAATTAAGGCACTTGAAAGTTTGTTAGGGATGTTAAGCCCTTGTGAACTAGTCTCAAGGCTAACCAAGAGGGGGGGGGGGGGGAGGTGAATTGGTCTTTTAAAATTTTTTTTAAATGATCAAAATATGATATTAAAACAAAAACTAAGATTCACCACAAAAATCAAAGTGCGAGAAATTAATGCGGAAGCAGTAATAAAGAATAAAGAGATTTATAGTGGTTCGGTCAACACGACCTACATCCACTCCCCGGAGGCACCCTCCGAGTATTGCACTAAACTCAATGTCTCTCCTTTTGCCCCCACAACAAGGAGGAGAAGCCTATACAAACCGCTTTTCCACCAACCCAGGTGAGGCATAGAACCTAACTCCTTTTGCTTCCTCTAGAAGCAGGCAGAGAACCCAACTCCTTTTTCTTCCTCCTGAAATAGGCAGAGAACCTCGATCAGATGCTGAAGCTTACCTCTCTAGAACCCCCAAGGAATTAAGGATGACGACTGGAGAAGACGACGACGGATCCTTGCTTGGAGCAACCTTTGTGAACTCCCTCATAAACTCCCCCTCACAAGATCATCTCTCTTTCTCTCTCCCTTACTCTCCCTCTCCTCTTGGCTCTCTCAGGTCAAGATAGCAACAAAAGATCTACTAAAGGGTAGAACAAGAGTTCTTAAATAGAATAGCTTCAGAATTGCGCTTATTTTATACAAGTTGACTTTATCATCTAAGTCGATAGGGATATCATCCTGGCCGATCAGCGTAAATTTTGCTCAATCAGCCCGATCGGTTTGAGACGATTAGAAGAATTTTGGTCATTTCGTCCGGAAAGATATAATATTGTCCTAGACAATCAGTACAATTATGTGAATATCATCAAGACAATCGCTCTGAAAGGATGTTTGGACGATGAAAATTTAGATTGATCGTCTAGGCCGATCTCACGATCGTCCTGGCCGATCTCACGATCGTCCTGGCCGATTAGCTCAAATCCGAGGAAAATCATCTAGAGTATCGCTCTGAATAAAGCTATTCGATGTTAATCATCCATGAGCAACTAAGATATTTTAAACTGATCGTCCCAGCTGATCATGTGATCGTCTAGGACAATTTGATCATATCAATCAAGCATTAATTGCTTTCCTTATTTACCAGATTAATTTAGGCATAATTGTGTGCATCATCCAGGATGATGTCCTAGACGATGTCCAAAAATAAATAATACCTAAATAGATCTGGTGACTGATTCTTTCTGATTTGAGCCTATCGTCCCGGCCGATACCAATATTTTCCAAGACGACATGCTTAATGACGTCTACCATAACCAGGATGCCCTAATTAGGGTTTATGTTTTAAGCTGATTGTCCAGGACGATATGGGAATCGTCCTGGCCGATGTACTAAAAAAAGAGAACTCTAAGTTAGATAGAAAAATTCCCCCAAGTGTATGTGTGCAAGGTTATTTAGCATCAGGAACCACATCGTTTACAATAGACTCAAGAAAGGAAAAATTACAAACTGATTCAGACCTAATTTACCCAATCTTGAGCTGGCTCAAATTGCAGTCTTGATCCTGTGGACCTGAAATGTTAGTAGGCAAGGAAGTCGTAGTAAAACAGAAGTGTTTGCAATAATTAAAATTCTATTTCTAAAAACAGATACGCAACAACATTCTCTTAAAAATGTGTAGTGAGAACCTTCATAACCCACAATAATAGCATACACCAAGTTCCTTCTCTTGCAAATGTCTAGTGAGAACATCCATAACAAATGCAAAAAAGAATACAAAGATAAGGAGGCAGCGACCTTCTCTTACCGACGGCTGCGAGTAGAGGCAATTAACGGCGGCAAACGGTGCAAGTTCAGCGGTGAAAGTCTGCGAGGTCTCGCGTTCGTGGCAGCTCTCTGCGACCTAAACGAGGGAAGAAGAAAGAAATGAGAGGCAGTGAGTAGAGGCAATCCACGGCGGCGAACGGTGCAAGTCGGTGAGGTTCTCACATTCGCGGTAGCTCTCGAACGCTCTTGGACGTGACCTAACAAAGGGAAGAAGAAGGAAATGAGAAGAAAGAACGCGGCCGGATCGAAATAGTGCCCTTTCCATCAAATTTTCTGGCGGAGTATCTATCAGTTACCTTATCGGCGGTTAATGCGACGGTAAATAGTCCTCGAGTTTAAGTAAGCCGGCGCAACATTCATCGGTAACTCCGCGGGTAATAACCGGCGCAAATTACGCCTGAAAATTTTTAAATCTCGGCGAAAATTTTGTTGGTTAATCAAAGGAGGATATTCCGCCGGTAAAATACCAGTAAATTTTTCACCGGTTTGAGAGTCGCATTTTCTAGCGTATATCTCTCTGACGGATTTTCCTGTAGTGATGCCATATTGTTTCCCCCTTCCTGAGGTTTTCATGTAAAAAAATTGGTCGCTTATGATCGCTACATCCCCTCTCCTATCTGTGTATGAGTGGATCTTCATACAAAACTAAGATTTTAAACTCTCCATTTTCTCTACCATCCATGAATGTTCTAGCTCATAACAAATTAAATTAATAATGATGTGATCATTCAAAATATGAATAATAGATATTATAAATTATATGTTTTTTATTGCTACAGTTTAATCTTTTCAAAATAATAATTTAAAGCAATTTTTTTTTGAAAAACAGTCAATCTCAAATCTGGATAAAAAGATTAAATTTTTTTTAAAAGACTTAATACAAATCAAAATAAAACGATCTTCGAAATTCACCAACATGATCCTAAATTCTAAGACGCCAACAGTTCAGAAAGTATGTTTTCTCATAAAGCTGGCAAAACTCTCCACCCTATGAGTTCTCTCCTATTCAAAGACCCTACACAGCCATTATCTGTATTCCAGTATGACTTGGCAGTCACCTCAATATCAAGGCCCGTCGGCCAATATTGAGCATTTGAGCCACGCAAACTCTTATATGCATAGGTCAGGGAAAAGAACAAGCAGTACTGCACGATCACCATAGGCTCCATTATGGGAGACGAAGCGCTTTTGTGTCGACGCAATTAATGCAGGATCAGAGATCTTCTTGTGATATTTTGCTGCAGTGTTGTAAGGTTCTCTTTTTTTGGATTCTCATTGCCTCGCTTTTTGAATTGCATTACACGAAAAGCTAGGATTTCTAACCAAACTGTTCACCACTTCTATAGTTATTTTCTTCTGAAACTGAGATATTACTCAGTTTGAGAAGGGGAAATTTTGAAAAGGAGCAGAATTGATAATTGTTTTAGGAATAGGAGCATGAAATTAATTAAATTTAAAAAGAGCATTTCTGAAGAAAACGCAAAGCAGGATTGCATTTTCTGAAGAAAACGCAAAACAGGATTGCATTTTCTAAAGAAAACGCAAAGCAGGATCGCATTTTCTATAGAAAATGTGAAGAGGCATTGCGTTTTCTTCAGAAAATGCAAAGCATGGCCGTGTTTTCTTCATAGAAGAAGAGGGATTAAAAAATATTGATTATAATAATTTATCTTTACTTGATTATAAATGTGTATAGTATTATTAGTTTTTTAGTTTAAATATATAATAAAAATATTTAAAAATAAAATAAAAAACCTAAGATACATATGTTTTCATAAACAAGAGAAAAATGAGAAATATTATTGAATTGATTCTAATTACATTTTATATTAATTTTTTAAATTGGCAGGAAGTTTAGATTAGATAATTTAATAAATTATAGTTATATATATATATATATATATATATAAATATATATATAATATATATATATATATATATATATATATATATATATATATATGTTGAGAAAATGATCTCAAAGCCAATTCAAGCATGTTATTTTCCATTTAGAAGTAAGTATAATTTTTCTATTATATTATATCAATTGCTACAACAACGTTCGAACGAACATTCTCTGTCATGAAAATGATAAAGAATCGTCTGTTAGATCCAACCATTAAAATGTTAGATCTAACCATTTTATAAATTTAAAGTTTTAATTTTTATGATATAATCTATTTTTTTAAGGTATTTGAATATGAAAATATCTTTAAAATTAGCAAAAGTTCATTTTCTTCTTAGAAAATTTTAGTGTTTTTTTTTTCTAACTATTTTACTTATTAAAATTTTAAATACATATTGAGAATAATTTGAAAATTATTAATTTGTGCCCCCACTAATAAAAATTTCTGGCTCCGCCCCTGTGAACGAATAATCTAAGTGTGAGACTTTGGCTTCTTTTGAGATTTGAGATGTTGAATATATAAAAATTATATTTGATTTAATGTAGAAAAATATAATTACTAAAAGTATGTGTTATAAGTAAAAATTAATATTTTAAAATTATATAAATTTATAACGTAAATTTAAATATAAAATGAAGTAACATTATTACCCATAATTATAATATTTAAATTTAATATAGTCTAGTTGATATATATGTGATATACTTTATTTATTTATAAAATTTAAATAATATTAAAATACATTACTAAAGTATTTAAGTTAAATACTAAATATGTTACTATTTAAAAATAAGTACCATGCTTTGCATTTTCTGAAGAAAAAACAATGCCTTTTCGCATTTTCTATAGAAAATGCGATCCTGCTTTGCGTTTTCTTCAGAAAATATGACCCTTGATCGCATTTCTGCTCCTTTTTAAATTTAATTAATTTCATGCTCCTATTCCTAAAACAATTATCAATTCTGCTCCTTTTAAAAATTTCCCCGTTTGAGAATGAATTTTATGGCCTGGTGACTAAAGGCATACAAATGGTGCCGATGCAAGTGTTGTTGTTCGCTCCTAATAGGCCTTGGACTCTAGTAGTCTGATTTCTCTGCATGTCATTCTTCCCTCTCTCCCTGTATCACCTGCTTTACCCCTTGCAACGCTACTACAGCAGCCTAATAGCCTTTAGCCCCACAAATAGTCATTCCTTTTTTTTTTTTTTTTGGACATTTAGGCCATTTAAGGCAAACTCACACACAACGCATACACATGGACTCGAACCTTGGACCTCTTAGTTGGAAGCCTAAGCTCTCAACCAATAGGCCAAGGAGAGTTGTGTTAGTCATTCCTCTTTAATTTCACTCGTTTCTTTCAAACCACCCATTTGTGGGCCTCAACCTCATACCAAGATGGCCTACCAAACGTTGTCACTTCATTTTCATCAACACTTTTTCTCACTCTCTCAGTGTGCGTGCATTAATTTCCTCATACCGGTGTGGGTCTGCCCCTGCTTCCTCCCTCCCTCTTGTCAGGATTCTACTGCCATCATAATGGCTTACAAGAATGGCCAGTAGGCATACAAATTAATCAACCAATTGGTCATCAAACGTTGGATCCAAAGTCCATCTACTCTAAACTCTAACCTCGTCACTTTATCCTTCTCTCATCAAACGTTGGGGACCGTCATGGCGACAGGTGAGGAGGAGGTGAAGAGAGGGATGAACAGCCAGAACCAGAACCACCACCATAGCAACAGCAGTAGCAGCAACACTGCTAACGCTTCAGTTTCAAAGAGGAAAGCAGTTTTCATGGCGGCACTAGCAGTGTCCAGGTTTCGCTCTGTGCTGGCTTCTTCCATTGCAAGACGCCAGGGGCGGTCGCCAAGAGTTGTAGGCACCCTCTATGGGCGGCGGAGGGGGCATTTTCATCTGAGCTTCCAATTAAAACCTCAGATGCAACCTTTGACGCTCCTCGAGCTGCCAACAGCAACCAATGAGTTTGTCAAGGAGATGGCGGCTTCTGGGCTTATGAGGATTGCACTGGAATGTGACCGTGGTAGAGAGGTGAGGCTGATCGAGGAGCCCATGTGGCGAGTGTACTGCAACGGACTGCGGTGCGGCTATGCCTTTCGGCGAGAATGCAGGCAGTGTGTCTGTCACCATTAAAATTTTAAGATTTATAATTATAAAATATTCATTTTTCACTAAATAATTTTTTTTTTACTACGCAACTGATCAATGCAGGCCTGAAGATTGGAAGGCGTTGCGTGCAGTGGAGAAGGTGTCTGTCGGAGCCGGTGTGCTGCCGGCAACCGCCGGTGGTGATGGTCTGGAGGGGGAGGTGATGTACATGAGGGCAATGTTTGAGCGGGTAGTTGGGTCTAAGGACACCGAGGCCTTCTACATGATCAATCCTGATGGCCATGGTGGGCCTGAGCTCAGCGTTTTCCTCCTCAGAGTATAGGAAAATTAATATCTATCTACTAGAGGCTAGAGCTGTGTGAGGGGTTCCTATTTGGCTCTGCGAAGTAGTTGGCTGTTCTTTTCTATATATTTATTACTTGTTGCCGGTTTCTTTTTAGTTTGTTTTTTTATTTATTGTAAATGATTGTTCATTTGCTTTGATTTGTGATGGTGATGGAAGGGTTAGAGTAGATATTTTCTGGTCCTAGTCTCGGTTTCTGTTGATTAAATGTTACGCTCATTTATTTATTGAGTGGATTGTCCTGTGCACTATTATTGAGTACTGAACCAGTCAGAAAACTTGAGAAGCAGCGTATTTCAAGATCCTTTGCCACTGTCGCCATGTTTATGTGCTACACTTTGCAAGCAATCTACTCTATCTTTAATTTGTTAACTTTCATATAATACCTATTTAAATTTTGTTCGGTGCGAAGGGTGTCAAATACTTTTAATTATTTTGTGTGATCATCGGATGGCGTTTGAAGACGAATGAAAGCGCGCCACGTCATTTTTTTGTTGTGTATCGTTGTTGTATACCGCTCAGTATCGGGTGACGTTGCGCGCTCTCATTCGTCACCGAAAGATTTGGTGACCAAACAGAATAATTTTCTGTCAAATAGGCTTCATATTGGAAGAAGGGAAGAGAACAAGAAAAAAAAAGTTTCTGATGATTAGCGTTGAGGAGCACATAAACGTGCATATTATGTACTATATATGACGGGGATAGGCATCAATAGGTTGTGTATAGAAAAAGAAAGGGAGAATAAATTCTCACGTGAAGAATATAAGAGATTTAAATTGTGTAACTTGTGTACAAGGTGGTATTTTGTGGGTCCGTGAGAGATTATTTTGTCCTGTCAAGTTGGGCTTTATTTGTATGGCTCACAGTGTTAAGTTAGCATAATCTAAATAAAGCAAAAGAAAAAAAAAAGAAAAAAAAAATTTGTTCGTCATAGAATCCAACGAGAGTATCTACTTTAGGATAAAGGCATGCCTATATCTTGGGTTTGATGGCCCAGAGAATATCCTGAGAATGATTGTATCAACTATGCACCAATTGATAATATTCTCTCTCTCTCTTTATTATAATCTTATAATCTAAAACCAACAAGAGAAGTTAATTACATCTTGAGAATAGCCAAGAGTACATTTGATAAAATAGTCATGGTTTATTTTTAGTCAGATATTCAATAAGAGATTTGACCCCAAAAGATATTCAAAGGAAATCAATAGGGTAAAAAGTTGTTAAGGTAATAGATAAGGAACTATTAAAAAGAAGTAGAATAATTCGATTTCATCATGTCTAGTTCTTAGACTCTAAGGCTTCGTTTGGGACGGCTTTTTTATTGCTTTCTAAAACGGAGTTTTAATAAAAAATAAAAAATTTTGTACTAAAACTCTATTTTAGAAAGCAGTAAAAAAGCCGTCCCAAACGAAGCCTAAGTCTACTTAACCAAGAGATTAGTTAGCCTAAAATTTCGTAAGGTTATTTACTTAAAAACTATGAATTATATTATCTAACCATGTAGACCAAAAACTAAAGAAGAAACACATAATTCTTGTACTCTATGAAATATAAAAGAAGTAATATAAAGCTACTCTTCTTATAATGTAACAAGATGTTTATAAAGAGAGAAGATAAGGATAATTTGACTAAAAAAGTTAGGGATCCCAATATACCTTATGATGTGCAGCAAGAGAAATAATTAAGTGAATAGTTTCATATGGTTTTCAGCTAGAGAGAGAAGCTCCTGGTTTTTAAAGAGAGAAAATTCAAAATTTTTTGAATTCTTGATTCCCGGTTTTCAATCCTTTCGATAAGGATTTGTCAAGTTGATGGCGGTGGATGGCCGCCGGCCATCTGCGGCTGCGGCGTCAAATAGTATTGCTGGTGTTGGATCTTTTAGTCAAGATCTTGGCGGAATTAATCATAAGAAGTCTGATGAAAATATGAAGGTAGTGAATCTTGCTTCTAGATGTTCAAATGGGCCTTTGCTGATCAAAGAAAACATCGCGGATACGTCAACAAAAGTTTTATTTGTTGAAGGTAAAGGAAAATCTATTGTTGAAGATGAAGGGTTTTTATCCCCAAGGTTGGACAGAAGGTTTTCGGATCAAAATTCTTGTGATCCAGCGGCATCTTCTGAAATGAACATATTTGTTAACATGTACGACAATTCAAATGCATTCTCTGGACATGTCCATGGGATAAATGCGAATGGTTGTAATTTTGTTAACAAAAATGGCCATTTCTTAGAGGGGTCTGATTCTGTTGTTGCAGATATTGTGGAAAAGGTTAGTGAGGTAATGCCAGTTAAAAAAAAATGGCTGAGATGGAAGTTAATCCGTGGAAGAGAAAGCCTAATATTATGCTGGATTTCAAGGAGGAGGATATGGTCTTCTCGAAAGATGGTAAGGCTGTGAAAATGAAAGAAGAAGTTGAGATTTCAAATTCCAATAAGCTTAAAAATTCTTTGGTGATTAAAGTTTTTGGGAAGGAAATTCCTTCACATGTAGTAGCATGGGAAATAAGGAGACAGTGGAAACTTTTTGGGAACTTTCATTTTACAACTCTTGTGAAGGGTTGGTTTTTGTGTTCTTTTGATTCGGCAGAGATGATGGAAGGTGTTCTGTCAGGAGGGCCATGGTTTGTCAACGACCACATTGTGGGTATGGAGAAGTGGACCTTAGAATTTTCTACTCTTTCTTTGAAAGGTTTAACCTCACCTATTTGGATTATAATGCCTCACTTACCCTTGCAATGTTGGGATTAAGTGAATGTTGCTAGAATTGCTTCATCGGTTGGAAAGCCTATGATGATGGACGGTAATATATATGTTTCAGTTGGGGAAAAGAGAATTCGCCGGAGTTTGTGTGAGAGTTAAGTTGGATCAATGTCTTCCTTTAGGAGTATGGGTTGAAAGTATCTCTGGAAGGTTCTTTCAAAGATTTGAGTATGAGGAAATCTCTACTTTTTGTTATGAATGTGGAATGGTGGGACATCTGAAATCTGATTGCAAAGTAAAGAATTCTGGAGCTTCTGTTAAGAATGTGGATGGAGGGGAGTCAAGGCATGTTGAGAAGGTGGAAAAGGTTCAGGAGGAGGTTATTGATCCCTCTTATGTACCTTGGATCATGGTTAGAAGGAAAATTAATAGAAGACCGGTTGTGCGGAAAGATAAGCTAAAATTTGTTAAAAAACAGTGGAAGAGAACGAAGGGAATTCATGATGGTGCTGCTGGAAAAGAAACTCAGAGTGTTGTTGCTAATGATAAAGTGGAAACAGCTGCTGAAGTAGATCACTTGGAGGAAGGGGAAATACCTGGAGAAGCGGAGGTGATTAATTTCGGAAGGAATTCTGCTAGTTTGAATAATGTTGCTGTGAAGAAAGTTGCTTCTACTGAGGCTGCAGCTATTAATAATGATATGTTTTCTAGTGTTGATATTCCATTTATTTCAGTAAATATGAATAAGTTTGATGTGTTGAATGAGGTGGAAGATGATGGAATTGGAGATGTATGCAAAAATTCCATTACTATTGTTTGCGATGATAACAACAGTGTAGTGGCGCCTCTTGTAGTTGAGAATTCAGACGGAGGTGGAGATATCAAGGGTTGTGAGGAGACATTGTGTGTTGTGGGAAATGAGAAGGAGGTTGTCTCAAATGGGGAATTGGTGAAATGCAAGCTTGCAAAAGAGCTCAAGGCTTTAGGTCCTATTAAGAGTAATTCTAGAGGCAGATTTCTGGATGGAGGTAATAAGAAAAGAGTTGGGGGCTCTTCCCCCAAACATTTTTAATGGAATCAATTGTATTTTGGAATTGTAGAGGGGCCTAAAAGAGGGAGGCCTCTCTTTATTTGAAGGAAATTATAAAAGGCTATAAGGTGTTCTTTGTAGGGTTGATTAAAACTAAAATCACTTCTCTGGACAAAGACTCTTTTGTAAGGATGATGGGTCTTGGTTGGGATTATTTTCTTCTTCCCTCAGAAGGGCTTTCTGGTGGAATTATGGTTTTATGGAGATCAGATATGGCTTCTTTTTCAGTTTTAAAGACTTCAAATCAATGTGTTATTGGTGATGTTAACGTCTTCAATAGAGGGGTGTGAATGATTTCCACAGTTTATGCTAGCAAGGAGGCTCTTAAGAGAAGATTTGTTTGGGAGTATGTTCAGGAGTTTTCCCATAGAAAAATTCCTTCTATTGTTGGAGGGGATTTTAATTGTATTTTGGCTCAAGAAGACAAGAAGGGTGGTGGAAGATTTAATTTCTCACAAGGCTCCTTGGATATGGTGAAGTTTATGAATGATAATGACTATAATGAAGTTGGGTTTATTGGTCCAAGATTCACTTGGTGAAACAACAAAATTGGTGGGGGACGAATTCTGGAAAGACTTGATAGGTGTATTTTAAACACCTTGGCTATCAACAAAATCCAAATTACTTGGTAAGACATCTAGCCAGAGTGGCTTCAGATCATAATCCAATTATATTGAAGATTTATGATTCGGTTTTTAGAGGAAGAAGATGCATTAAGTTTGAAGATACTTGGTTGTCTTTTAAGACTGCAGAACATATTGTCTCTAGTAGGTGGAGGAGGCCCTTCTTGTGGGATGACATGGAAGTGCTTAATAAAAAATGCAAAAGAACTTTGAAGGATTTGTTTTATTGGAGCAAGGCTAGATTGAAAGATTTTTTTATGGAGAAAGATAAACGAAAAGATGAAATTTTCATTTACAAGAAGAAGAAGCTAGAGAAGATTGGTTGAGTGAAGAGAAGTTATGGTTACTTAAAGCAAAATTCAAAGAACTTAATGTCATACTTCATAACTTGAATACTTGGTGGAAGCAAAGAGCAAAGGCTATGTGGATTAAAGAGGGTGATACTAATACCAATTTCTTCCATTCTTTTGCCAATTCAAGGATGAATGTTAACTGGATTTCTCAAGTAAAGGGTTCTAATGTGGTATTGACTGATGATCCTAAAGAAGTGGAGTAGGTGTTTTATAAATTCTTTCAAAATAAATGGAAATCCAGGAATTGTTGTTTTTCTGGGTGGCCTAAACCGTGGTTGGTTTTGCAAGATAATGACATGCTTTTACTTGAGAATGATCTCTCTAAAGCTGAGATAAAGGAAGTTATTTTGAATCTGGGCAGCAACAAGACCCCGGGCTATGACAGGATCACCTATTCCTTTTTCAAAGCATTTTGGAGCATAATTAAGGAGGATGTAGTAAGAGCTGTGCAACAGTTTTTCATCACTGGTATTATGTGCAAGGATTGGAAAGACACCTTAGTTGTTTTGATTCCCAAGTCTTCTAATCCTAATGTTCCAATTGCTTACCATCCTATCAGCCTTTGCAATTCAATCTATAAAATTGTAGCAAAGGTATTTCTTAATAGAATGTTGGGGGTCATTCCAAGGATTATTTCTGAAGAAGAGGCGGCTTTTGTGAGGGGAAGATCGATCTCAGACCATCTTCTATTGGCTCAGGAGGTATTTAACAAGTTAAGGTATTCTAAAGCTAGTGATGGTTTCTTAGCAATCAAAGTGGATATGGAGCAAGCATATGATAGTATGTGTTGGGCAACTTTGAAGAAGATGATGGCAGATTTGGGTTTCCCTACCAGATTTGTAAACTTGGTGATGGAATGTATCCTAGATCCTATGTATTCTATACTGATTAATGGTTCTAATTCTAATTGGATTGAGGGGAAGAGAGGCTTTCGTCAAGGATGCCCTCTATCACCATTTCTTTTTATCCTTTGTTCTCAACTGCTTTCTAACACTTTCCATAGCAGAGGTGCTGATGTGGGTATTAGAATTTCCTCTAGTTCCTAGAAGATAGCACATCTTCTTTTTGCAGATGATATTTTGCTTTTTATGGAAGCAAAAGTTAGTAGTATGAAGAAGGTTAGAGAGATTGTGGAGGGTTATTGTAAGTGGACAGGCCAAAATATCAACTACCATAAATCTTCCTTGGTTTGTGGTAGTTTGGTGGAAAGGAGGAGGAAAGTGCAGATTTTCAGATTTATGGGAATTAAAATAGTAGAAGAATTTGAGTATTTGGGTATTAAATTGGCCTTGAGAAGAATAAGGAATGTGGACTAATCCAGAAAAAAAATCAATGCTTGGGGGAATAGATATATTTCTCTTGCTGGTAGACTGGTTTTGGTAAAATCAGTTTATCTTTCCCTTCCTGTGTTTATCATGACTCACTCTCTTATTCCTTTGAAGACTTTGATGGAATTTGAGAAGCTTTGTAGAGACTTTATATGGAACAAATGTGATGGCAAACGGGGCATTCATTATGTGGCATGGGAGCAATTGTGTAAACCAAAACAGTTTGGAGGTTGGAATATTCATTCAGCTGTGGCTAGGAGAAGTGCTATGAGAGCCAAATTTGCATGGAAGATGATTGAGAAGCTAGATTCTTTTTTGAGCAAGAACCTCCTGGCTAAGTATGGAGTTGATTGGTGGAATTATGGGTTGCATAGAAGTAGTTCTTCCACTTGGAAGATCATTTTTTCTTGCTGGAATGCTCTCAAGAATTTTGTAAGATGGAAAATTGGGGATGGATCAAAGATTAAAGTTTTGAAGGACATCTGGATTTTGGATAAATCTTTACTCAAATGGCCAACGTTTGTAGGTTCTTTTGAGGATGATAACACTACCCTAGATTTCTTCATTTTTGAGGGAAGTTGGGATCGTGAAAAGCTGAGTCTATTTTTTGGGACAGATTTACTGGAACTGATTTATAGAGTCCAGATTTTCCCAAATATGGATGAGGATTGCATGGAGTTAAAATATAAGATGTCAGGGAAGTCTATCTCTGCTTTACTTATGGAGGATGGTTATAAAGATATGGAAGATATTGTTCATATTAATTGGGTTTATAAACTAAAACTGAATGCAAGGCTGGAGGTCTTTATTTGGAGAATGTTCTTGGATGCTCTTCCCACAGGAGCTTTTGTCTACAGAAGAAAACTTTTGGATTTTCTTGTTTGTCCCTGGGGTGTGATGTACTGGAATATATTAATCATGTTTCATCCAATTGCTGCATGCTACAGAAGGTGTTGGATGTTCTTAGAGGCTGGGGATTTCAATTACTGGAATTCAATGGTTGGAATGACTGCTTGGATGGCTTATGGAGGCTTAAAGAAGGTAATGTGATGGTGGTAAAATTATATTTCACTATTATATGGTGTGTTTGGAATCATAGAAACAGGGTGAAGCATGGGAAACCTGAAGAAAGCAATGTGTTTATTGCAATTTCTGTTCTCAGTTTTATCAGCTCTGATAATATGCATTTTGTTCAATCAGACAACTGGGTTGCTAATCAGTCCCATGGACTATTCTATGATAAATGGCAACCCCCTCCACTCGATTGGATTAAGATTAATCTTGATGCTTCTCTTAAAGGAAATTATGAGGCGGGTATTGGTGGCATTGTAAGGGATTATAAAGGAATATTTCTTTTAGCCTTTGTATTGGGCAAGATGCATTGGGACATTGCTCAATTGGAGTCTTCTTCTTTTTCTGCTCTTGAAGAAGTTTTACATGGTAGATTTAAAGATGTTAAAGGCAATATTGTGGAAGGTGATAATAAGAATGTTCTTAATATTCTTCAAAACTGCACAGTATACAGAAGAATATTGATTGGAGCACGGGTACTGAAGATTCTTCTTTTTTTAGAAATGTCAATAATGTGATTTTTCATTGTGTTAGTCGCAATTGTAATAAGTTAGCGGATTACTGTGCTAACTTAGCTTTATCTTTTGATTTTCTTTGGGACTTGTTTTGTGAGAGTGAACTTCCTTCTTCCTTTTGCAATTTAGTAAAGGAAGAGTGTGATAGTTTATATCACTCTCAGAAGCTTGTATATAGGTGTCTTTTCCTCTTTCTATGCAATTTTGGCATTCTTTAAAAAAAAAAAAAAACAATTTACCTTACAAAATTCCTATGTTGAACAAGACGAACACTAAACTATCCAAGCAAATTCAAAATCTACCTACGTGAATTTAAGGAATCGTGACATCAATTTGCTTCAAATGGAGCAACTATAACTCCATGGTGCATGTTTGATATAAAGTTATAATTATTAATACCCATGATTTGATAATATATTAAAGAATTTGAACATGTTATGATTAGTGAATTAATTAGACACTTGCTAACCATATGACTCACATTTGTGAAAAGATGGCGACAACAAAATATATTGAGTACATATTTAGATAAATACACAGAAAATTTTTTTTACTTGATTTTATTTTTTAAGTAGTTTACCTATTATGACATATTTTTTTTAATTTTAGAGTTAAATGTTATTTTCATTAATTTTACTAAAAATTGCTTTTCCCTAAGAAACTTTATATTAATGCTTGTGTTTCTAAAGAATCACACATCATTGACGAAAGTGAAAGCTCTTAATGTAAAAATATTTCTAGATAAATATTATGCAAGTTTATGTAAGGGAATGTTAGATAATTTAGTCTTATCTAAACTAGAGTAAAATGCTCATGAAAATTATATATTCAATTTCAAAATAAATTTTGATACTTTGGAAATTTATTATGTGAAACAAAATTGGATTTAAAGTCTTCCAAAAGAAAATAGTTCCTAAGATTAATTACATGTTGAAATGTACAATAATCCTCATAATAAAGGAATTTATTTTTCTGTTTGGATTCAATCTTGGTATATCAAAGCAATAAGCCAAATAAAAAATTTGAATTGGAGTGACCAGGCTCAATGGAGTTAATGAGTTCTAATAAGAAACTCTAAAAAAATAAGTTAAAACCATATTAGAATTTCATGGGTCAATCTTCTTAGTTCATCAAATTATAAATCTACTTAGATTAAGTATCAATATTTTTGAATTAAGTCCATATGCTCATACATACCACATCAAGTGCTTCACAAACACTTAACAAATCCTAATGGGAGAACTTGTGTTAAACCCCATGAGCTTGGTGTAGACTAAGGTTTTGATGGTTATAAATATTATTGGTTATACTAATCATAGTTTGAATTATTTGTATGGGAAACTAATTTTATACTAACTTTACAAGAAGTACACAGGTGATGGATGAAGGCTGAGGACTTGAGGAAGTAAAAATTTATACAATGAAGATAAGTTGTCAACCTTAAGAAGATCGAGAATTAAAAGTGTGTTTATTTATAATTTTTATTTTTTCTTTCTTGAGTATTTTTGTATGATAGACATTAAATGAGTTGAATGATCACACACACATAAGGGGCGGTATAAAATTAAAGAAAGTTAATTAAAATACTTGAATTTCTTGCTTAATTGTATTGTATGATTTACTTTGTATTATATGACATGAATGAAAATTTTATAAATTCTAAAAACTAATTATGATTAATTTACAAAAAATTAAAATAAAAAATTTGCTTAACTAATTGCATAATATGATTCATACTAGGTGATTAGCTATTCAAAATTCAAACCCTTAAAATCTTAAATTTCTAAGGATAGGCAAATTCAAAATTTGAACTATTTGTATTGAACGAACTTCTTCCTATAATATAATACTTAAATATGTGTATTATGATTTACCTATTTGGAACCAAAAATTGTGGGGACAAATTAGAGTTGATATTGTACTCTATGAATCATACTATAAGAACAAATAAAGGGCTTGTTTGGCTAAAATTTGTTCAGACATGCTGATCCAATGCTTTGAGCCGCTAACATTATGAAGATCATACAGTATGATCCTTATCATACAATCCAAACAAATAGAGAGCTTTTTTCAATATACCTCATTCAGACAGGATGATCTAGTTCCATAAGTTAGCACATATGTTCAGATTGTATTATACGATCTACATAAAGAGTTACCAAATTAGGATTTTAGAGTTTGATTAAGTTCCTAAAATAAATACTCCTTTAAAATCTTTTTACTAAAATCTTTGGACATATCAAGCTTTCTTTTGGGAGATCAAGAGGGTTGAGAGAGATCTTTTTGAGATACTCATTCTATTGTGTGAAAGAGTTAGGAGAGCTTATGAGGGATCTCTTGGACTTGTGAGGGATCTCTTGGAAGGGTGTTCAAGAGATTGAGTTCCACAAAGATTATTCTGTCCTTCTTTTCTCGATTTTGATAGAGCGAGGGCTCTTGGGTATAAGATCTCTTCAGAGGCTTACTAAGAAGGCTATTGTAATACCTAGGAGGTATTTGGTTAAGCATCTCCATCGTGCTGGGTATAGAAAAAGGGAGACTTATGAAGAAGAGATAAGTGGTGTATAATAGTGTTCTTCAATCTCTATGAAGGAAAAGTCTTCTACACCTTGCTGGAAGTGGAATAAGTTGATAATGGAATTCTTGGGAAGTGGATATGTTGACCAAATCACTATAAAAATTTAGCTTGGTTTCATTTACTTTTTTCTTTACTTTACCTCCTGCATTTTAATTTACTGTTTTACTCTAATATTGATATAAGTGAGTTTGATTTTTTTTTATATCAAACAAATTTTTTAAAAAAATTTTATTTCTCTTAAAATTATTTTAAAATAAAGTTTTAAAATCAAAATTTGTAGTTTATTAATTATTATATTTCTAGTGTGATTTATTATTAACATTTTTAATTATGATTACTACTCATAAAATATATATTTTTAAAATGATTCAGATCGCCCCCCCTCCCTCTTTATGTTATGCCTAGTCACCTTCAACTCTATCCCTATAAACCTTGACAATAAAAAATCATCTAAGGGTGATCATCATTAATACAACAAAATAATTTGATGGGAATCACTTCTCAAGAAATGCGCAACGTTCATAAAGGACCCTTCAAACATGGAGGACTCGTTCATTCTTCAAGAGGGCGACCTCCTCCGAAAGAGACTCACCATCATCTCAATTGGTGAGCCCTCAATGGAACTCTTCAATCTAACCATAGGGAAGGTTAGCTCTAAAGAAGACACAAATATGCTTCCCTATATTAAACCAACCAAGATGTTTGTTATCCCAATTGTTCCATTGGATTCACCATTCATACCAAAATGTCCTAAGAGCCTCAGTTAAGAGCTCACTAGAATGACTAAAGGAATCACCATTAGTAGTCCTTTCAGCTTAACCCATTTAAGGATTCATTTCAATAAACTTACCAATGAATATTTAGCTTTAAGGAACCCGACCTAAGGATTAAAAGCTAGATGTGAGAGCAGAGATCATATTAAGCATCTATCAAAAGAAGCCATGTGTCTAAGGTAGTATGTACTAGGCCTTATTCATCTTTATACTTTATATCTATTTTGGTTTGGCCTTCCCTATAGCCCTTAAACCCCTAATAAAGGGCGAAGAGACATATTTTTGAACTCTTACCATATCCTGAGCAAAGAAATATTTTCTTTGCCAAAATTATTCATCTTTCCATACCCTTCTAAGATCCTTGGCTTTTAGTTTCTTAAGCTTATTTTCTATTACGGTCAAGTGTCTTCCATATGGAAATTTTAATTCAAAATCCTTAAAGGTATATTAAGTTTGGATTGCTAGTAGTGACTAGAGGTCATACATAACTAAAAAAATAAGCCAATCATGAGTAATCATTGAACTTTGGTTGATAAAAATTATCCAATATGTATTAGCGGAGTTACCAAAGCAGACACCAAGAGAAAGTACCCTCGAAGGATCCTCTAACTTAGTTGTTCACCACAAAAGGTTTGAGTACAAAGCACTGACCCTGAAGCCCAATGTTAACCCCAGTCACATTATGATAAATGATGAAGTGTATAATCTACTACCATGGGGCATGAGAAGGATAGAGTCAGAATTGATTAATACTATCTCCAAAGAGGTTATAGATGGGACACCCCCCCCCCCCACCAAAATAAAAAATAAAAAAGTCTAAAGTCCTCTAGGAGAACAACTAATTTAATAAACCATGTTGGAAATTTGAGGTGTGGATGTTTTTATTAGACTTCTATGATACCTTAAGGTTGGCTATTCTTCATGAGTTTAAAGGCATAGGAACTTAGGCCGTTCACTTGTCTGCCTATTAGAGTGATCAACTCCTTTACAAATTTTAAAAATGCTTATAATATAATTTTTTAGCACCCAAAAACATCAAAAGAACATGTAAACCCCTCTAATGATGCACTAAAAGTATGATGAGTCACTAGAAATTTTCATTGTAAGATTTAGAGGGAGATGCATGAAGTGAAAGACAGAGCAAATTATCACCTAAGCTACTCTATCATAAGAACTATGAAAGGGTCCATTTCATTATGCACTAGGCTTATAAGTGAAAAAAATATTGAATGAGTTGATTAAACTTGCAAATAACTATATAAACACTGAGGAGTACAATTAGGTGATTGATTCTTCCTCATGCATTCACCCTTGAGAACTCTTTAATAATAGGAATTGTTTTGGTGGTAGGGGCAAGGAAGAAGCCACCCAACATATCAAAGAGGTAACAAAACATTAGAATGCGCCTCTACAGGCGAGGCTACTCAAAATTGATGGTCCACCCATCGAGGGTGGAGGAGCTATCTCATACCACTCATCCTTCCTAAGGAGATTGTATGCACCATTCTCCTGAATACTCTATAATCACCTCTCTACAAGTGGTAATGGCTAAGATAGTAGAGGATATTCATAACAATAGGTTTGTCAAGTACCCCAAACTTATGAAGGCTAGTGTATATGCCAAGAAGATATCCATGTATTATTCCCTTAACAAAAACCATGGATATAACATTGAAGAGTGATTCCTCCTCCACATAATTGTTGAAGATCTCATTAATGACAAAAAGCTAATAGAGTTTACTCATCACTCTATATTAGTGCCCTAGGAAGGATCCATGGAAATGAGGCCATGGTTTTAGGAATGTACCCATCACTACTCTTTCTAATCACATCATCAAAGTGGTACCTACCATCATGGGAGGAGAATGAGATGAGATTTCCATGATGAGGAACCCCAAAACACCCTAAATTAGCAATGTTAACTCTACAACCTCCTCATAGTCACCGATGATCAATATCACCCGCTCATTATAAAGTATAATCCCTCTAATAGAAAACCTTATAATGATGTAATGGTCATTATCACTTTTGTTGCCAACAAATAGATTGATAGTAAATTATTTTACATGGGGAGTTCTATCAATATCATTTTTAAATTAGGAAAATTAATTTTTTTTCCTTTTCAAGGCCTCTCTATTGTTTCTTCAAAGAGTGCATGAATATAAATGATTAACTCACCCTTCCATTCAACTAGAGTGAAGATGACCAAAAGTCCAAAGCAATGTTGAACTTCATCAACATGGATGCTCTAGCTATGTACACCACCATCTTTGGGATACCTCTAATGAATATTTTCTTGGTAGTATCTTTAACCTAACACATGGTGGTCAAATTCCTAACTAATGACTATGAACTTATAATGAGATGTACCTTATGTAAGCCCATGCATACTACTTAAAGAAGATGAGAAAAGTGATGAAGTTTCTAGAAGTACTATAATTAGATTTTGAAAGTGGACCAAGGCGGCAGACTATAGAAGTAGTGGAGAAGGTCACAATTATAGAGTGTCAGTCTGAGAAAAAGTTAAGAATAAGAACCTCATTCAACTTAGAGTACCAAGGCGAGCTAATTTAAGCCTTAGAGATGACCTCAAAGTCTTTATATTGAAATCCACTAAGATGGCATGTCACAACCCAACCTAATAGGATCCACAAATATATTAGTCATATCAAGTTTACATATGTCAAGATACCCGAAGATCTAGGTTTTGGGAACTTTTTAGTGTTCTTCAAATAAATTATAAAGACCATAAAACTTCTAATTAACTTTAGTAAATAGAATAAAATAAACTAATCCATAATTTATTTTCCATTTCCTTTCATTTCATAATAAATGTACATATAAAATTTAAGCTATAATAGATGGCTAAATAAACAAAAATAGAGAAATCACATAACTAGCTATGATTAGTTAAAATCAATAAAAATGCATATATAGTATTAAATAGATTAGATCCAAACCTTAATAACTCAACGGGCTCTTTCCTTTTCCCTGACCTAAAACAAAGGCATAATAGGCATGACCCAATAGAGCTCAATAGGTCATACCCACCAATCTAAATTTCCAAATAAATTAATTATTATGATTTAAAAAATTTAAAAGCAGTTCAATAGAAGTTTTCATACTGACCATGATATTAACTACGATAACTAAAATAAAATAGGTTATGCTCTCAATGTAAATAAATACTTTAAATAATTAAATAAGTAATTCATATACAAGAAAAGAAAGCAACCTATTTCCCTCCAACCATTATATCTCTCATCAGATACATATATTATAATTCAGGCCCTTATTACTTCCTATGTTAGCATATTAGAAAATTGGTAGTTATGACTCTCAGCGCCTAACACATATTAAGTATTAAAAAATTCAATCCCTTATTACTCCCTACGCATTTATCACCAGAATAAAACTTCTACCACACATCAAATCTCCTCAATATTTAATATTTCAAATAAATAAGCACATGTATAGCATAGCTTTTTTTAAATATGAAATATAAACAAACCAATTTAAGAATTTCACAGAAGCTTTATCTATAAGACACATAACAAACTTCTGAGCAAAATTTCATAGTTTTAAAATGTCATTGGATTATAAGGGATTATTCAGATTATTTTTTTTAATCTTTCTTATGCTACAACCTTATTTTTTGGTATTAAAATTATTTAAAAGTTAAATAAAGGTACACACTTTTTTTATTATTGGGTGTAAACTTTCTAGAAAAAATAAAAATGTCCAGATTGACTAGCTCTATGACAAATAAAATGTTACATTATAAAAGTTTTGTGGGTACAAAGTTATTCACATTTTCCCATTTTTTATATTTTTTGAAATTCGAGATAGCTGGAGTGTAACCTACCTCTATACAATCAACTGCGAGTACTGGTTGACAGTAGAAAATGGATTAAAGTTGGCCAAACCTTATTTCTCTCTCTCTCTCTCTCTCTCTCTCTCTCTCTCTCTCTCCCTCCCTCCCTCCCTCTCTCTCTCCCTCCCTCCCTCCCTCTAAATAGCTCCGTTAAAGAAAGGAAAGGATTTTGATAAAAAAAATGAAATGGTGGAAATGGATATTTTTATAAAAAAAAATCTATCATGGTGCCTGATATTGCTCACCACAGTGCTCCCTAAAGGAAGACACTACACTCAGTGCTGAATTATTTTTAGCTAAATTATAAAGAGCAAGATGTCATGGCTCCACCAACCTTAGTGTCATAACTTCATTGGTTAAAAATTCTAAATTTCTAAATCATGCACAGAGACCCCTAAGCCCACTTTAAAATATATTAAGAGATTCAGACATATGCAAAACATTCCCAAATTCATTCATGGGGTATTAAATACAAAAATTTAGAAAGTTACCTTTATTATATCAGGTCAAAATAGGTAGATTGTGCACAGATCCAATAAGTATTATAATTCTCCTCTTTTCAAAAAAATTTCATCCTCAATTATTCAAAACTCAAATCATCATAATATATCATGATATATTTATCTTAGATTCACTCTCCCAAGTAGATTTTCTTTTAAGTTATATTCTTTTACTATACTTTAATCACTTGGATTTATTTATTCCTTAATCTTTTAACATCATGTACTAGAATCCTATGTAGTTCCTTGTTATAAATAAGATTATGACTAATCTTAACTTTATTTGTAGACATTTGATTTTTAGAATAAGATGCCCACTTCCTTAGCAAGGACACATAAAATATATAATAAACATCAAACATATGTTCTAGCAATTATAACTTGTAGGATGATTTTCTAACCCTTTAAGTCATTTCAAATGGTCCAACATATATTGGACTCAATTTTTCTTCTTTTTTAAACCTATTGATGCCTTTCATTGGTTAAATTTCCACATAGGAAAAATCTCCAACTTTACATATTACTGCTTGGTGCTTGGCATCGTAGTACTATTTTTGTCTAGCATGCACATCTTTTAGCTATCCCTGATTAGACTAATATTTTTGGTGGTATCATCGCTTAAGGTAGGCTCAATCAGATTCCTCTCACCCAACTCTATGCATAATATAGGGGTTTAATAATTCCCACCATATAGAGCTTTACATGGGCCATACCTATAATTAAATAAAAATTATTATTATAGACCATTTTAATCAAAGGTACATGATCCTCCCTACTACCACAAAAGTCTAGAGCATATTATCTCAAAAGATCTTCTAATGGTAGATGCTCATCTCAGACTATCCATCAACTTGTGGATGAAAAGATGTATTGAAATGAAGTTTCATGCTAAAACCTTACAGAGTATCTTTCCACGGTCTAGAAGTAAACCTTCCATATCTATAAGAAATTATCACTATTAGTGTCTCATGCAATTAGATGATCTCTAAAACATATAATAGAGACATCTAATCTACTGAATCAAACTATTAGATCATAGTGAAATTTATAGACTTTTTTAGACAATCTACTACTACCTACATGATATCGTGTCCTTTCCTCAATATAAAGAATCCCAAACCAAATTCCATCGTCACTTCTTTCCATTTACATTATGATATATATAATAGTTGTAAAAATTCTCCAAATCTTCACCAACTAACATGCTTCATATATAACAATAAAATTTTCCATAGCTTTTTAATATATGCCACCAGAGCAAGGCTTTTCAATCAATGTACATCTTATTTTACCCTAGATGAATGATATAAAATGAGTAATGGGCTTAATGTAGAATATAACATCTTATATTTCCAAAATAAGGAACCCGTGATCTTTCTTCGTAGAGGATAATACAAGAATCAGACAATCGTAGCTTAGTCACTTAAATGGGTTGATATGATGATTTAGTTTTAGGCACTCTGGATCTTACTTCTAGCTTTCCTTCATCCTTTTTCTTGTAGAGATGGTTGAATAGTCATATGAGCTAGAATTTTAAAATTTCTCTCAACAGAGGTAATCACCTCCATATCTAATTTTTCTATTTCCTGTATAAAAAATCATAAGGAGTTAATAGAAACTTGATATCCAAAAAGACTTACTTCTCAGGATATTTGCCACTACATTGGCCTTATTAGGATAATACCGAATAGAAAAATCATAATCTTTAATCATCTTAAGACACCTTACTCTTAGGTTCATATATTTTTTAGTAAATATATACTTATGACTTTAGTTATTATTGAAAATCTCACATACGAATTTATCTAAAGAAGGTCTCCAAATCTTTAATGAAAAAAATAACCACAGTAAGTTCCAACTCATGCATCAAAAAATGTATTTCATGTAGCTTCAATTACCTAAAGAAATATGTTGTAACTTTTTATGCTTCATCAGAACATATTCTAGTCCTTTTTGTGAAGCATGACTGAACACACGAAATCCCTTCAGACCTAATGGAATAGTCAAAAGTGTAGATATCAAACAATTCTTCAACTCTTAAAAGTTCATCTCATAATTAGTTATTCATAGTCAAGCTACAAACTTCATTGTCAATCTCATCAGAGGTACAAAAATATGAGAAATTCCTTTTACAAATTTTCTATAATAACTGAAAGTGCTCTGATGGCACTAGAAAGTTCGTTAGGGATGTTAAGCCCTTATGAACTGGCCCAAGGCTAATAAAGAGAGAGGTGAATTGGAAAAGAAGAATCTTTAAATCAAAACACAAACCAAAACCAATATCACCACAATAAAAACCAAATACAGAAATTAAATGCGGAAGCAATAATAAGAAAAGAACACACTGGATTTATAGTGGTTCGGTCAAACCTTGACCTACGTCCACTCCTTGGAGGCACCCTCCAAGTGTTGCACTAAAACAAGTGTCTCTCCTTTAGTCCCCACAGCTAGGCGGAGAAGCCCTTACAAAATCACTTCCACCTTCCCCGGTGCGGCGGAGTCGCCGGGTCCTTTGACACTAAAGAGATCTTCTTCTTTGGTGAACTTACCTCGAGACAAGCCTTGAATCTGATCGTACTAAGGTACGAGTTCGCCGGAGCAACCATGTGGAATCCCCTCCACAGTCCCTTGAGTTCCCCCCCTCACAGGATCTTCTCCCTCTCAAACTCCACCCTTTCCTCTCTCCCTTTCAAGCTCTCTCTTCAAGTTTCCCCCACAAGAACGAAGCTACAATAGCTGTCAAAGACACTTACAAAGTGCCTTGTCATAGCTTAAATAGAAGAGTTAAAAATGAGCTCATTAATGCGAGTTGCCGACATTATCGTCCAGGATGATAGGTATATCGTTCTGGCCGATCAGTATAAATTCAGCTCATCAGCCCGGGATGATTTGGGACGATCAGAAGAAAATTGGTTACATCATCCTGGCCGATGTTATGATCCTCCAGGCCGATTAGTTTAAAACCGATTTCAGTCATCCTGATCATCGCCCTGAATTTGAGCTGTATGATGTAGATCGTACAGGACATCATCCCGGCCGATCAGGCGATCATCCCAGGCGATGTGATCGTATCAATCAACCATTAATGCTTTCAAAAGATACCAGATCAATTTAGGCATAATTGAGTTAGATCGGCCTGGATGATACGAATATCGTCCTAGCCGATTTCCTAAAACAAAGAATTCCTAAACTGATTATGGCGGTTGATTCTTTCTGAATTGAGACTATCGTCCTGGCCGATACAGGTATCATCCAGGCCAATCCGCTAATGACGACTGCCTTAATGAGGATGCCCTAATTAGGATTTTTGATTTTGGACATATCGTCTAGAATGATATAAATATCGTCCTGGTCGATATTATCAAAAATAGAAATCTTATATGGAACAACAGGAAATCTTTCAAGTTACAAATCAATAGATCCCACACCAAATACAAAAGACTCAAGAAAGGAAAAAGATTACAAACTGACTCAGATCTAGTCTACCCAATCTTGAGCTGATTCCAAATTGCAGTCCGATCGTATGAACCTGAAATGTTAGTACATAAGGCAGTCGTAGAGAAATAAGAATGTTTGCTATCATCAAAATCATAAACCATTGATCTGCAATAATCTCCCCCTTTTTGTTGATGGCAAACAATTCAATTTGAATTTTCAAAAAAAAAAAAAACAATTTCTCCTAATCTCCCGCTCACTAGAATAAACACTGAAAAAAATAGGGGAGATAAAAAATATTTTTATTATTTTTAATTTTTTGAAAAGAAAAAAATGATACAAATTCAACATTACATTCTCCCCCTTTGACATTATTAAAAAGAGAGGAGGCACAAAAACAAAATGAACAAAGGAAAAAAAAAATATTCCCTGATCTAGTGAAAAACAAATATTCTTAAAATGAGAAAGTTGCCTCTTGGTTTTAATGAAAAACTTAGTAGAATTGGATTGACAACGCATAGTCCAAAAAAGGTTAGAAATTCATAATTTGATAATCCCAACTTAAGTTATTTAAAAAAGCTCAAAAACTTTTTAATTCAATATCTAAATCAAGGAATAAATTAGAGAAAGAAATTAAAAACCCCTTCCATAAAATATATCTAATAGAAGATCAATACATGAATTGTTAAATCATGAATCAAGATTTTCAAACTCAAGTATCGAAAGTATCAAGGGTTTTCTTAAGATTTAAGAAGTACAAGAATGGTAAGCATTAATTTTATGGGCTCATTTTATGCCTCTTGACAATTAGTTGGCGCACTACGCATCTTTTGATACACTTTGTGTACATTTTTAATTTGGTGTTTTTGCGCCTCTATTATTTTTGGCATCATTGGCCAATTTTTTGAATATGCTCCCTTTCTTAAATCTTAAAAATAAAGGAAAACCTATCTTAGTGACAAAGTGAATTTCTTGATTAAGAAAATTATGAGTTAGATTCAACAACTTGCAAAAGATTCTTATGCGATAAATAAAACGTAGGGAGATAAAAAATTTTGTTTCAAAAACCAATTTAAAAGATGAAAAAGATTTTAAATCAAAAGTAAAATAACCTCTTTTAGGAAACAGAGATTGAGAGTAAAAAATATGAGTTTCCTCCCTTTGACTGTTTTAGAGAAGTCAAACACAACTTACCAAAAGATTTCAAGAAAAAATAGGAAGTAGATTTTTCATTTTTAGAAAAGTGAATGTGTGTGTTGATCAGAGAAAAACTTTCACGAAAATAAAAATTTCAAAGAAAAAACAACTAAACAAAAAAAATAAAAATAAAAACACAACACAAAAACATGAAAGGCTTTAACCATTATCTCTCTCCTGGTCTGATGCTTCAGAAACCAGATCTGCCCATGAGATTTTTTGCATTTCATTATTTTCCCAGTTTAAATTTTGCTTTGCCTTGCCCTTTTCTTTTGTAGGAAGAATTCTTAAATTAGGGCACTGATTTTTCATATGTCCAGGCTTCCTGTATCGAAAGCAAATAACGTTAGAAGAAATATGGACATCCCTACCACTTCTACATTTTTTCCACTTTTGCTTATGCTTTGGTGAGCTTTGTGATTTGCTTGACAAGTCATTGCATTTGTCACCAACTAAGCAATCTTTTTCCGTATCTTCAGTTTTTAGAACAATCGTTTCACCTGCATCCAAAGTCTTTGACCCAAATCTTGCTCGTAGGCAATGAGTGAGCCAATCAAATTATCAATAGAATAATCTTTCAAATCTTTTGATTCATAAATAGCTACAACTTTGGCATCAAATTTTTCAAGTAAACAACAAAAAATTTTATTGACTTTTTCAAAATTTGAAAACTCTTTTCCTAAGACATGCAATGATGTTACAATTTGAATGAACCTAGTGTACATGTCTAAGATCGTCTCGTAAGGTTTCATGAAAAATAGTTCAAAATCATGCATTAACAAATTCAACTTGGATTGCTTAATTTCATTCGTGCCTTCATATATGGTATGTAGTTTATCCCAAACTTCCTTACCTGTAGTGCAAGTGGATATTAACATGAAATCATCAGAATTTAAAGCACAGAAAAAATAATTTAAAGATTTTGCATTCAATTGAGCATTCAGTTGTTCTTCCTTATTCCATTGATTAAAAGGGATATCAGTTTTAACTCCATTAACAATATGTGATGGTGATGAATAACCAGTTAAAATAATATGCCACATGTGAAAATCAATCGATTGCAAGAAAATAGACATGCCAGTTTTCCAAAAATTGAAAGACATATTTTCAAATAAAAGAGGTCTGGTGATTGAATAACCTTCCGCAACATTACGATTAGCCATGGATTGAAATTCGAAAGTTTTTAAAACTTATTTTTTGAAAATGGCTCTGATACCACTTGAAAGTGCTCTGATGGCACTAGAAAGTTCGTTAGGGATGTTAAGCCCTTATGAACTGGCCCAAGGCTAATAAAGAGAGAGGTGAATTAGAAAAGAAGAATCTTTTAATCAAAACACAAACTAAAACCAATATCACCACAATAAAAACCAAATGTAGAAATTAAATGCGGAAGCAATAATAAGAAAAGAACACACTGGATTTATAGTGGTTTGGTCAAAACTTGACCTACGTCCACTCCTTGGAGGCACCCTCCAAGTGTTGCACTAAAATAAGTGTCTCTCCTTTAGCCCCCACAACTAGGCGGAGAAGCCCTTATAAAATCACTTCCACCTTCCTCGGTGCGACGGGCTCGCCGGGCCCTTTGACACCAAAGAGATCTTCTTCTTTGGTGAACTTACCTCGAGACAAGCCTTGAATCCGATGGTACTAAGGTGCGAGTTCACCGAAGCAACCGTGTGGAATCCCCTCCATACTCCCTTGAGTCCCCCCCCCTCATAGGATCTTCTCCCTCTCAAACTCCACCCTTTCCTCTCTCCCTTTCAAGCTCTCTTCAAGTTTCCCCCACAAGAATGAAGCTACAATGACTGCCAAAGACATTTACAAAGTGCCTTGTCATAGCTTAAATAGAAGAGCTAAAAATGAGCTCATTAATGAAAGTTGCCAACATTATCGTCCAGGACCTATCGTCCTAGCCGATCAGTACAAATTCAGCTCATCAGCCCGGGACGATTTGGGACGATCAAAAGAAAATTGGTTACAACGTCTTGGCCGATGTCACGATCGTCCAGGCCGATTAGTTTAAAACCGATTTCAATCATCCTGATCATCGCCCTAAATTTGAGATGTCCGATGTAGATCGTCCAAGACATCGTCCTGGCTGATCAGGCGATTGTCCCGGACGATGTTATCGTATCAATCAACCATTAATGCTTTCCAAAGATACCAGATCAATTTAGGCATAATTGAGTTAGATCGGCCCGGACGATATAAATATCGTCCTGGCCAATTTCCTAAAATAAAGAATTCTTAAATTGATTATGGCAGTTGATTCTTTCTGAATTGAGACTATCGTCCTGGCCGATATAGGTATTGTCCAGGCCGATCCACTAATGATGGTTGCCTTAATGAGGATGCCCTACCCTAATTAGGGTTTTTGATTTTGGACATATCGTTCAAGATGATATAAATATCGTCCCGGCCGATATTACCAAAAATAGAAATCTTATATGGAACAATAGGAAATCTTCCAAGTTACAAATCAACAGATCCCACACCAAATATAACAAACTCAAGAAAGGAAAAAGATTACAAACTGACTCAAACCTAGTCTACCCAATCTTGAGCTGATTCCAAATTGCAATCCGATCGTGTGAAGCTGAAACGTTAGTACATAAGGCAGTCGTAAAGAAATAAGAATGTTTGCTATCATCAAAATCATAAACCATTGATCCGCAACAATAACAAACCATGCCTAGAAAACTACATACCTTAGATACGGTAGTAGGTCTCATCCAATTAATAACATAATAAACCTTTTGGGGATCTATAGAGATACCTACACTACTCACCGCATGCCTTAAATGAGATACTCTTCATCAAGAATTCACACTTAAAAATTTTTACAAATAAATGATGTTTCCTTAGTGTGTCTAAAATAATCCTCTGATGTGCTGCATAACCCTCTTCAAAAGTTCAGTAAACTTAAATATCATCTATAAAGGCAATCATAAACTGATCGAGATATTCCCTGAATACCCTTTTCATCATGTGCATAAAAATTGTTGGTGTATTAATTACTCTAGAAGGCATAACAAAGGACTTGTAATGATCATATTTTATACTAAATATTATTTGTATACATTTATCTCTCTCACCTTCACTTAATAGTATCCTTAACTCAGAACAATCTTTTAAAATACAAATGCTCTAATAGTCTGATTAAATAAATAATCAATCCTAGGATATGAATATTTATTCTTGATTTTGACCTAGTTTAGTTAATTGTAATTGATAGACATACTCATCATGCAATTATTTTTATCTTTCTAAATAGAACACATGCTCTCCATATAGATACACTATGATGGACAAAGCCTTTATCAACTAGATATTGAAGCTGTACCTTCAATTATTGAAGCTCCCTATGTTCCATATTATATGGAGCCTTGGATATCAGAGAAGTACATGGAAATACATCATTATTAAACTTAATCTCCCTATCTGGTTGTGGACTCACTCACTAACTCCTCAGGAAAATATCATGAAATTCTCATACCATTGGATATCAAATAAAGATCCAGAGTCTCCATATGGCTTAATCAAACCAAATCCTAAAACCTCTTCTAATAAACTCTAAATCTCATTTGGAGTGGGTTAGACCCAAACCAAAGCCCTGGTTAAGTTTGGTTGACCAAGAAAACCTACTTTGGCCAAAGAAACCATGCACCCTCCAAACATACATTTCATGCAAGGAGACCGTACCAAGCCTTAAGACCTCTTAATTCCAATAACTTTCAATATTATTTAGAATAGGTTCGAACCTACCCCAACCTTTGTCAAACCTAGTTGACCAATTCAACCTAGGTTAAGAAAACCAACCCCAAACCAAATCAAACTCAAATTCTTTGATTCAAGCATGCCCAAACTAAATTACACCATTGAGACTGTCTATTGTGTCCCTAGAAATAATCCCTAGGTGTCCAAACCCTTGGGTCCACTTTGGCTAGCCACAAGGTTTGCTCTAAGTGGCCAAAATGAGTTTTTCATGAACTATCTTCTAACCAAAACAAAATGGGTCCAGCCAATGGTTGCATTAGGTGCCCAATGACATATTGCATCTAACTTGACCAGCCCAGCCTTCAGGTTATCTTAGGTCAAAATATTTGGTTGACTCAATATCACTAAAAAACCAAAATGAACTAAATTACACATTTGGGCTACCCCAAGCCCAATTGGCTCCAATATTACACTTAAGAACCTTCCAAACCCCAGCTAGCTTAACCTCCTCCCATGTGGTTATTGAGGCTAGCTAAAATTTAAGAAATAGTGTACCCACTTAAAAGGTTCAACTCTAATGAACTAGCCATGTAACCCATGTGTTGAGACTCTCTAAAAAATTCTCCGGCACCTTACTGGCCTATCCTCAACCAACGTTGCAGCTACATATGATTGAAGGTGACTAGAATTTTGTCCAAATACCCTTGAAATCACTTTATAAATACTTTGAAGTTTTCTTCATAAGGGTTACTTCCTTTGATTCAAAAGTCATATAGTGTTCTCTAGGATCTATTCCCCAGCTCCTCATCCCTTACGATTATGTTCTTCGATGAGTTTGAGAGATCTTCAATGAAGTTTCTTTGGCTAAAATTGAACTTCATCTCTGATCCACCTTTCGTGCTTCTATTATAAGGAGAAAATTCTCTGGAACATGTCGAATACAACCCAATATAGTTTTTGGCTAAATTGAGCTCTCCCTAAGGTATTCCTTCAATCCTGATTCATCTTTCCCTCATGCCTGCCAAAGTGTGAAGAGAATGTTTAATCCAATGGGATCTAACTGTTGGATTGAACCTTCTTGATCAAATTAATATTCTCAATAATTTTATCTGATCAAGAAGGTTCAAACAATGATTGATTAGCTAATAAGATTACACCATGCAAAAATTATGGATTACTGTGTAAAGGGATTTAAAATTTTTCCAAAAATTTTAAGAATCTTCAAATGTTTATATCTCTTCACACACTTGCCCAAATTAGATGTTATTAGGCTCATTGGATTTGTCTTGAAGAGATCTACAAAAGTCGTATGGTTTTGAACTTTAATTCCTAACAAATTAAGAGTAATTTCAAGAGTATCCTCTCAGGTGCTCTTAGAATTACTCATTAAATACATTTTACCATGGTTCATGGGGATGTTTCCTAACAAATTAAGAGTAATTTATAGGGATGCTTCATGGGGATGTTTTACACATCTCCAAAAATTTTCATATAAATTTAAAACCATTGAAGGCTTCAGTAGATTAACCTAAGTAGGCTTCAATTGATTGGCCTAAGTTCATAGGTCAAGAAATGACCTAGAAATTAAAATTGATATGCTTGAAATTTAAATGGGAATTAAGGGTTGGTTTTCTGTGGAGTGTTAATTCAAGTGCTAAGGGTTAGATGCATATTTATTTCATTTGCCTCCATGTTTACTTTGCCTAAAATTAATTTCCAAATGCATAGTTTATATTTACTTTAGAAATTAATTGAAACATTTGGAAGGCTTCAATGTCCTTCAAACTTTTTTGAATTAGACTTTTGGTTTGGTAAACCAATGGTTTAAATTTTAAAAAGATTGAAGGTCATTTGGACTGTAAATTAGGAAATCTAAAATTATCTTACACGAATGTCTTAGGATTTCACTAATTCATAATAAATCCAAATTAAACAATAAAAAATCAAAATAAGTTTCATTCAATCACAAATTAAAAGTCCTTTCATGGAAAAGTAAAGGTCCCATCAAATTCTTGAAAAATTAAAATTAATTAAGGAATCAAGAAAAATTAATAATTTATTGAAAATTAAACTATATTCTTAAGTAATTAAAAACAAGTAGTGATTCCTTGAAGTCATTAGGGACATTTGAGAAAGATTTCAAGAGGTTTGGAGTTGATTTGGATAATAAAAAAAAATCCCTTAATTAATCAATTAAATAAATATTATTAATTGGTGGACCTTATTAAAATCTTTACTAAATAAATAAAAATTAGAAAAATACAAAATCTGTGGCATTGAACTCCAAATTAAATTTAGTATTTATTAAAGATTAGAAACATTCATGATCTTAAATAAAATTTAAAGTAAAATATTTAGTTAAAATTAATTAATAATTATTATTAAATAATAAAGAAAAAAACATTTAATCAAAAAATATTGTAAAAAACTAACTTAATGAACAAAAAATCAAAACAATATTAATAACCAAAACTAAAATAAAAATAAGGGTCTAGCATCTATAAACCCAAGTAAATAGGGTTATTGGTTCGAAGGGGGGGTGAAACAGACCCCGTGGCTCTAGTGTAAATAATATTATCACTTAATCTAAAATAATCAATAATAAACCATTAATAAAATAAAACTTAAGAGCATTGGATTTATAAAGCTTAAGCATCAAAATAGTTAATCAAAAGTAAGGACTTTATATAACTACTCGTTAATGAACTTCAACACTTAAAATCAACCTTAAAATGATATTCAATACATTAAAGCATTAAAACTTGAATTCAAATTAAATATCTTTTTCCTAAAATAAATTAAAAGTAAAATATGGTAGAAAACCCTAGATAATAACAAACTTAGAACATATCCAAAGCACATAATCTATATCACATACTGTAGATTATTTGTTAGGAAACCCATCTCTAGCTCTAGGATAGGCTATTATTCTTTTATATTCTTCTAAAATATTGAATTATTTTTGTATTAGTTTGTGGATGGCATGTTATTTATTATGGTTGTATAAGATATACTATGTGATGCTGATGTTTTGATACATTATGTGTCATTTGTGATGGGCATTTATATTTCTCTAAGTTAGGGGCAATCTAGATGTTTATTGCTGATCAATGTTTTCTTCTGGTGGTCATTCTTATGTAGGGTTGTTATTAAAAGGATGCTAAAATATAATTAAGATTTAAACTAATCAAATTTTTGTAGGTGCTTTCATTGCTTAGCCCCTTAATTATTAAAGCATGGCCAGGCTTATAGGTTGCTAAAAAATGAGCAAATACTTTTGTGATGTGATATAATATGATTTGAAATTCTTATATAAAATACTTTACTAACTTGTAGGGAGTATAGAGTCATATTTTTTCAAAAAAAATTTAGTTTAATAAAGAGAGTTGTGAAAGTTTAAAATAAGGCATTTTCTCTAAAATAAGAATTAGGGAACCAAAGGGGAAATAACTTTTTTTCAATAGAAAGTTCTTTTCTTTTGGAAGTCCTATTAGAGGATGAAATATGAAGCTTAAAGAAAAAAAAAACTTGAACAAACATGAAGCCTTAAAAGAAGAAGAGAATATTGAAAATACCTTATTTTAAAAGACTTGCATAATTTCATATGGGTAGAATCTAGGTTAATTTTGATGGAACCAAACCACCTTTACTTTTTGTAGACCCTAGGTTGTATTAAGTATCACTTACCACATGAACTTTGGACATTATACTTTACTTTATAGTTGACTGATTGATTGATTATACTTAAAAATTACTTGCTTTTCATAGTTTTTTTTTTTCTTACATGTGTATGTGCCTGGATAGTTTGCTAGGTTCTTAGGAAATAAAAACTATTTATGTTCATTACTAAATAAAAATTTTAAGATAACATGAAAAGATAACTAGACTATAAAGTAAGATAGAGTTGGTTTGAGGTCATATGAATTATATTCATCCTTATTTTTTAAAAAAATGCAAATAGCAATGATTTTTATTACCCACCAATTACTTACAAGAAGATTCCTCCTTCAACAAATCTAAAAAAGAAGGAGGAACTTTATCCCTAGAAAAATCATCCCAAAAGAAGGATGAAAAATGGGCATAGTTAGCACAAAAATGAGCTAACTTATTACAATTTCTATTAGCAAAAGAAAAATAAAAATGCTTAAAATTTAGAAAAAAATCTAAATCCTTTGGTTTTATAAATTCTTCATCAATCAACGGTTTTTGAAGGCATTTTGAAAGACCTTGATGACATTACAATTGTCACCCTTAATCACAATACCTTTAGCTTCAAGCATCCAATCTTGGATGTAATCTCTAAAAGCAAGAATGGCTAATAGCTCCATTTGTGCACAATCCCAATGAAGACATTGAATACCAAAATCAGCAATTCCACGTCCTTTGCAGTCCCTGAAAATACCTCCAATGTCGGTGCTATTATTATGGAAAACTGAAGCATCAATATTTACCTTGATCCAACCCGGAGGAGGAGGATGCTAAGATGATTGAGACAGCTTAAAAAGCTGATTAGAATCCCAATTTTCACGGATTAAACCAGAATCAAATGATGAAACAGTTTGGATAATAAATCTTGAAGCAATGGCAGAATAGCTATCGTCTACTCCTCCATGAACTAGCTTATTTCTACTATTCCAACAGTAGAAAATCACGGAACAAAGCAGATTTCCCAAAAAGGATTAGAAGAAGTCAATTTAAATAATAACTGATAACATTCTGTTAAGGAATCAAACTCTGGTATATTAAAATGCCAATCAACAAGCAATTTTAATACCCTCTTGATTAAAAAACATTTGGAAGTCACATGTTCTGAATCTTCCAATTCCCAACATCCTCTCGGACATCCTCCATGTTCAGCAAGCCTTCTATAAGACATATGCAAATGTTGGAATGCTATTCTTGCTTAATCTCCACCAAAACATGTCAATCTTCAGTTTTAACTTCAGTTTCTTTCTCCATTTAGAATTATCATCTTCACTGAATTCTTCAAATTTCTTTTCATAAGCAATAGCTGCTATTGATTTACCAGTTAACTTCTTAATACATTCCAGCTTGTCTTCATTGTGATTAGTATGAGTAGGAATTGAGATGATCAGTTGAATAAGGAATTCTCCAAAACAGAGCTTCAATTTCTCAAGATCCCAATTTCCTTCTGTAATAAAATCTGAGACTTGACTAAAATCTGGACCTATAATAGTTACAAAAGTTGGCCATTTATCTAATGTTTTATCCATAATCCACATATCTTTGAAAGTGTCAACATATTCTCCATTAGAAATCGACCATCTCATTACAGGAAATAAGAATTCAGCACCATTCTGGATGATTTTCCAAGTTGAAGAGCAGCTACTACTACTAGCACCATCCCATAATACATTTCCATACTTTGCTCTTAATACTTTATTGAGAAGAATATTGGGTTTTGTAATAAAATTCAATGCATGTTTAGATCTCAAAGGTCCCAATTTCTCTACAAAAGATTGTAAACCATAGCCTCCTTTATTTTTTGGTTTACACAAAGATCTGCAAGAAACAAAATGCATTCCATAACTTCCATCTCTTTTATTCCAGAGAAAATCTCTACACATTTTCTCTACTTCATATAACATCCCCAAAGGGATCAAAGAATGACTGGAAAGAAAGGTCGGTAAAGAAAGAACTGAAGCATTAATCAAAGAAACTTTACCTGCAAGAGAAATGAATTTTGTACCCCAAATGTTCATCTTGGCCGCTATTTTGACAATGATTTTGCTAAAATCTGATTTGACTAGTCTTCTAAGAGCAATCTTTACTCCCAAATATTCCATTTCTTTCACCATCTTCATGTTGATCACCTTGAGAAGTGATCTGCATTCTCTTTTCTTCACAGTTTTACTAAATAAAACTACAGATTTAAGCAAGTTAACTTTTTGTCCTGTCCAACTATAATAATTCTTCATGATATTACCCACTTTATTCATATATTTCTTATTAGCTCTAGAGAAAATCATGATGTCATCAGCATACATTAAGTGAGAAATAATAGGGCCATTAGGATTGACTTTAATACCAATTCTTTTTCCAATGTTTCCAAATTCTTCCGTCAATAATTGAGAACACATGATAAAAAGGTATGGAGACAAAGGGCATCCTTGTCTAAATCCACATTTGGCCTCAATCCATCTAGATCTTTCACCATTAATCAAAATAGAAAATTTTGGAGTAATAACACATTCCAAAATTAGTTTAGAAAGGGCTTAGGAAAACCAAACCAATCCATCACTTTTTCCAAAGTTGCCCAACACATATTGTCGTAGGCTTGTTCCATATCTACTGTGATAACAACCAAACTTTTTTTAGCTTTAGAATGTCTAAATTTATTAAACAATTCTTGAGCTAGAAGAATTTGGTCTGAAATAGACCTTCCCTTGATAAAAGCATTTTGTTCAATTGAGATGATTTTCGGGAATAAGAAACACATCCTATTTAAGATCATCTTGGCCACTAATTTATAGATAGCATTACACAAGCTAATCGGATGATAATTAGCAGATGCATAGCATAGGAAAGAGAACATTGGTTTCCTTCCATGTAGGACAAAGAGAACCCGTAATAAAGATTTCCTTAATAGCAGCCCAAACATCTTGTTTAATGATTGACCAATTGGATTTTAAAAAAGAATATGTGATGCCATCAATACCTGGTGAAATATTGGATCCCAAATTTGAAATGATGTCCTCCAACTCTTTCAAACTAAATTCTTTACATAGAATTTCACAATCTTCCTCATCCAATTTTTTTGTAGAAGCCGTCCATCCACTTAAACAGTAGTTTCTAGCCTTCCATTTGCAGCTGAAGAAATTAATAAAAACCTCTTCAATGTCTTGCTTGTCTTTGCAAATGAATCCTTCCTCATTTTTCACACAATTTATTATGTTAGCATTCCTCCTTGCTGATGCATAAGCATGAAAGAATTTGGAATTAGAGTCTCCATCTTTTAACCATTGAATTTTTGCTCTTTGCTTCCCCCACATACTTAACCTGCCCAATGTGTTGTTAAATTATGCAACTTTATCTTTTAAACTACAAAGCTTCATCTCTGTTAAACCTCCCATATTGATTTCTTCCTCTTGTAACTCCAGAATTTCTTTTTTCAGCTTCTCTTTGGTTTCTAACAGATTTTTATGTTTTTCTCTACTCCAAAAGAGTAAGGATCTCAAAGTCCTTTTAAATTTAGTATTTAAAATATCTATCACCGAACCTTTTGTATGCTTATTCCATGAAGCTCGAACCACTGAATGAGAAGCTTTATATGTTAACCAAGTGTCTTCAAACATAAATCTTCTTCTTTTTGTTGCTTTGTTAGCCAAGATATTGATAGAGATAGGACAATGGTCCGTTGCTATCCTTGCTAGATGCTTAACCACTACGTTTGGATAAGATTTAGAGCAGCACAATTTAATAGGCAACGATCTAGCCTTTCCAAAATCATTCCTCCTCCATTTTTATTATTGCACCAAGTGTATGCTTTAGGACCCAAGTGGCCAACTTTATGAAGATCTTCTCTATCATAAAAGAAAATCATATATTGTGAACCTTGAGAGTGTACAAACTTCCTTCTCCTCTTTTTCACTTGGAAGTTATGCAATTAAAATCTCCCCTATAATCCATGGAAAATTGCCATCATAATGATTTTCCAGATTACTCCAAACAATTTTTCTTTTACTGTTTTCTCCTGCTGCCATAAACTGTGCCAATCATCCATTTTGATGGTTTTTGATTTTAAGCCTTCTGCACAACATGT